>VUQY01046435.1:0-13380 GCA_015108415.1 Tilapia sparrmanii | reverse complement strand
TGCTGTTCTCCTCCGTCTTCCTTCGTTTGGTGTCAGGTCATCTGTCTGCTTCTTGTTTCCTGGAGCTTATTTCACATTTTCAGGCTCATGTTTAGGTTTTTTCATGGTTTAGGTCATAAATGGTAAATGGCCTGTATAGCGCTTTACTTAGTCCCTTAAGCACCCCAAAGGGCTTTACACGTTCAGCCACCCACCCATTTAAACCCACTAAGATCTCATGCACATGCAAAAGGAGCCAATATCAAATAAAACTATACAGGTCAAATCTGTCAGCACAACCAGCTCGAGGAAGTTTTAACACTAAAAAACTGTGATAACTGTGAGCTGTGCATTAAATCGTGCATATTTACATGTTCCTGCTGATAACCTACAAGATTATAAAGGTTTTAGCTGCTGGAAACACAAACACAACCAAACATGGTGTAAAGACTACAAAGTGCTTTTGTTGAAGACAGACACGCGTTATTTGTACCGTCGTCTTTCTTACACAGTGTTTCATGTTTACTGAGTCAGAGCCAGGAGGAGACTCTGAACTGCATGCAGCTCTGGATCGATGCTTAATGGCTTCTAATGTAATATTCATGTCTGCTACATCCTGTTCAGCACTGTGAGTTATAACATCTATAACCTTCCTCAATCTCGATGGCAAACAGAGGAAGCTGTGTCCTGTAATAACACTGAGTATTAGTCTGGCTGTTACTTGGTGATAACTGAGGGACTTTATCCTGTTTGTCAAACAGCTATCAGTGAGCAGCAGGTCAAAGAAATGTTTCCTGTTAGGCCCAGAGTTTGGTTCTCTTTACAGTCTAGTTAGTATTGTTTTACTTAAGGTTCAGTGTGTGTGTGTGTGTGTGTGTGTGTGTGTGTGTGTGTGTGTGTGTGTGTGTGTGTGTGTGTGTGTGTGTGTGTATATATAGTTTCAACCTTTTTATTTTTAAACTTTAGATATAAACAAAATGAGAAAAATAACACTCACACTCTACTTTCACACACCAGACGCCACAACCACCACTCCAAGCTGCAGAAAGCCAGCTGGTGAGAGGAAGGAGGCCAAACACAGTCATACTGATAAAGTTTAGTAGCTGCAACCTTTCTTGCACTACGGACGGTTTAATGTCCGACAATATTTTCACGGACCGGCCTTTAAGATGTCGCGGATAAATACGACAAATTAAAATGATCCGACCGAGACAAAAACTGTGGTATTCTGTAAATATAATAACAAACATGATGGTAACAGGTAATCATTTCTTTCAAAATAAGACACAACTACAACACGGGAAAAGACCCAGGGAAACAGAGTTAACGACAAAAGCCCAGAAAACCATAAATGTCACACCCGAGCCTCAACTCTCCCGGCCCGGTACGGGTCCCTGACCCAGGGGTTGGGGACCGCTCAAATAGACCATAAGTCACTTTTTTGTAAGATGCCAGTTTAACCAGTCTTCATAGGGAGGGGCCACTTTTCCCGCCAGTGTCTTAGCAAAACATTTTTTTTTTTTTTTAGAAGTTCAGTATATTTTTAGTCACATTTTAATGTTTGTTTGGTAAGTTAAATTTTATTTTTCTATTTGAATCGTTCTTATTCCTGATGTTTTATTAAGAATTTGAATAAACAGTCCAAACTGTTCTTTTTATTTTAGGTCACAGCTTTGATTCAGACTCCAGTCGAATCATCTGAAGCTTTATGACGGACGATGCTGCGCATGTTTTTGAATCGGCCCTTTCAAACTTCAGTTTATGAAAACTGGTTCCTGCATCTTTGCTGTGACTGATGACCTTCACTGACTTCACCTTTTCTGTCCACATAAATGTTCCAACATGTTTACTACAAAATATTATCAGTGACAACATCAGATCATCAGGTTACTTCTGCGTTTCTCTTCACTGTCAGTGATCTCCATAGTTCAGCTTATGTGCTCACCATAAACAGACGGAGCTTCCTGCTTAAAACACACGAACAAACCAACAAAACTACATTTGATTATTTACTCTCTGCTTTTTTATTCTACTCACATCTAAGACAGAACAAAAGCAAAAAACACAGTTTTGATCCTGAACAGCAAATTTTAAACACCAAAGATGACCTTCGATATAATTATCTGTATATAGTAAAAGTGTATAATTAACGCTTCTGATCATCAGCCATCCTCAGCACTTGTTGCTGTCGCACCATTTAAACTATGAACTTTTGAAAAGAAACGTCTGAACTGAAACTCCGAATATAAAATATTACAAACGGCTCAATTAAAGACAGAGTGTCACGGTTACAAGTCCTCAAAGATTTTATTAAAACATTTTAAACTAGTAAAAAACCTGGACGGTCCGGCAGTTTGAGTTAAACTTTGATACTGTTGATCATCGATGTGATCCAACCAAACATCCGTAAGTTTGCACACAGGCAAAGAAGTCCAATGTCCAAAACTTGAAAGTTGTATTTTATGGTTTATTTATCCAGTTTGGCGAGCATTAAACAAAGATCCATAGCCCCGCCCCAGTGCATGCTGGTCCTAAACCAGTCCCTTTATTTATAGAAAATGGTCCTGCAGTTCTTCCTGACTGACTGAACAAGATAAACAACAAACCAAAAACATGAAGCAAATTTTAACCTACAAATAAACTTTTAAATAACACAAACATATAAGTAAACCAACAAGAAACTCAAACAAATTTCAAAATAATAAAAAAAAAAAAAGAACAAATAGCTCCAACATCAGGTTTAAGCTCCTTGTTATATATCCTGTCATTAGACCTTATTATTAGTAGTTTGAAAATAATTTCCTATCATCTGTGTGCAGACGTGAACTGGATAAACTGGGATGGACGGTCTTAAGGGAATTATAGCTGGATGGCAAAAGTTTCTGCAGCTGAACGCAGAGTGTTTAACTCTCCAGAGAGCATCAAGCACCAAATGAGGCAACATCTGGGATCTTTCTCATCCAGAGTTAAAGTCACGATCTTGGATTGATTTTTGATCAATCTCTGACTTTTGATGCTCACATCAGGTCTGTGATCCGCTCTTGTTTTTTTCCATTTAAGAAATATTGTTAAACTCAGGCCTGTTGTCTAACTTATTAATCAAGTGTTGAACCAAAACACGTTTTTTTTTCTTCTAAATGTGATGAATTTGTGTTTGTAATGTTCTCACATTCATATATTTTCTATTCTTACTGAGACCTCTGCAGCACTTTATTCTGTACGATCACCAGTTAATCTCACTCCTGTTTGTTTATGGACTGTGGCAGGAAGCCGGAGCAGCTGGAGAACTCATGTAAGCACAGGACGAACCAAAGAACTATTACATGTTTTAATATTAGTTTCTATGTTTTTTGTTCTTTGCTGCACCAAACTGCATGAAAGCTGCTGTAAAAATAAAGTTTCACTGATTATAAAGTGGTGTTCCTCAGGGTTCTGTTCTTGGTCCTCTGCTGTTCATTAACAGCCAAATATCCTTCAATAATCCTGCAGCTGACAGATATTTAAAATACCAACAAGTGCACACAGTCCCACATGAGTGTATGAATATGACCTGGATATAAGTGAGACCGATAATCAGTCCGAGTATCAGTGTACCAGCTTACTGTGAGAGAGTAAAGACTACAGGAAGACAATGTGAGAACTTTTTCTCTTAAAGATGTTAAATGTGTCATGAAATGAATAAAAATGGAAGAACTAAATACATAAATCTGTATGTGACAAACAGCACGTTGCATTTTTAAATCTGTATTTTGTTGGATAATAAAAAATTAATTTGCGGACACAAACCTGCAGGTTAAACACTTGCAGCTCATCGGTGCTCTGACCAACGACACAGAGATGTCGCTCTGTGAAGCTGCTCTCAATAGAAATCACTTAGTGACGAGGCCGCTCGTTTCTACTGTTTTTCTACTTTGACCTGTTTCACGGACGCAGCCCGTGTACGTGTTAATCTGTAGATCATCATCTTTATTTATTTATAAGATAATATATAAATAAAATTGAATTGAAAATGATAAAACACTTTAAAGGCAAAGTGCTGCACACTGGAAGTAAATAATAAAACTACAGTTAGTCTGTGTGAGCATCACAGCCTGTCTTATCTCTGTCACAGTGAAATGCAGCTGCTGTAAACTCACCAACGAGAAGGACAAGAACTCTCATACTTGACTCCATCGCAGAGTTAAACGGAGACGGTCATGACCAAATATCCCTGCTGCTGTGTCTCCTCACAAGCTGTCCGTCAAAGAAACACTTTTTGAAAACGAGAGGAAAAATTATCATAATTAATTAATTTTAAATCAGACTGGAACTAAGCCTGACCCATAAAAGCACTGGCTTAGTCCAAAACGCACCCACAGTCTGCAAACAAGCTGCAGCTGGCAGACTCCTCCTCCTGCTGACTCCTATGCACGCTATAATGGGAAAACGCCGCGAGATGAAAAAAACACGTGAGTCATTATTGAGGAACTTTGTAAAGGAGACCCAGAGGATCTCAGTGACGCTGTGATGGTGGATGTTACTGTGCTGGGAAACTACAAATGTCAGACTGCATCTTAGAGAGTCTGCTGCACTCTGTGAGTTTGAACCATGACTTCAGACAGAATAGAAACACATGAAAAATGACCAAAGCGCTCATAATTTAATTTGGTCTTTATTTCATATTTTAATATATTTTACTTTTGTATTTTCCTACATTTACATCACAGCTAATCTCTGACCGCGTTTGTCCCCCTGCTTCACTTTGCACAGTGTGTGTGTGTGTGTGTGTGTGTGTGTGTGTGTGTGTGAGAGAGAGAGAGAAAGTGAGTGTGTGTGTGTCTGATGCAAACTGAATGACGGAAACAAGGAACTACTTTATAAAAAGATTTTATTTCCTCCCCTAAAGGATATAAAAAAGGAAGCACTTCCTTACTTCCTAAGTGATCCAGCTCGTTTACTGCTGCGCTGATGCTTCAGAAACTCACTTCAGTCTTTGGAAGCTCAATGAACAAATTCTGTCACAGATCAGGAACTGAGACATTTGTAAGATCAGTTTGTGGGTCAGAGGCAGGACAGAGGACACAAGGAAGCACAAAACAGAGAAATGAGGAAAGGTCAGAGGGAAGAGAAAAAAAGAAATTTTCCTCTTCTGTTTTTACACTGTGGAAGCAAACATGATTTTTTTAAACAGCAACTGTAAACAAAGATGGCAGCTGCTGCTCAAATAGAACCAGCCTGAGAAACTGGTTTAGAGAACAAACAACGACATCCTGACTGGTTTCCTGCACGTGACAAACAGCTTTGCTGCAGATGTTCAGCCTCAGTAAGATTAATAAACGTCTCCATGCTGACTGAAAGCTTCATCAGGTCTCAGTGCTCGACTACAAGCACTCAGTGTGGTCTCATCGAGAAAAATGATTTTACATCCAAAAAAAACTCTGGTTATTTCAAATAATAAATAAATATTGTTTATGATGCCTGTGATTATAAACATGTCCGAGTTGTGTCACCATGTTAGTGTGACGTCAGGGCTCACTCACAAATGCACGGCTGAAATCATCCAAATTACAAAAGAAACAAAGAAGAATTCATTTTGAAATAGTCGATAAAATACACACAGATACACACAAATACCAGCAATAACCAGGAAAACCAGTCGACTTCATCCTCTGAGGCCTGCATGGTCCTTCAGCCTGCCTGCAGCCTGCACACAGACTTCAGTAAATGCATTGCTGCACGACTCGTCCATCTGAAACATTTACAGACACATGTTGACCTTACAGATACAAAAGCTCTGGCTTATTTAAAAGGTGTGGCGCTCGTCTTTGGCCTGGCTGATTATTTTTAGCTGCTGACGATGGAAGAGAGCAGTAAACAGGATGTGACAGGATGTGGCTGCTCGTTATCTGGGAACAATGAATTAGCTGTACATGCAACAGTGGCACTGGCAGAGTACCAGCAGCAGAAGCTGCAGCAGCATGACTGCAGAGCTAAACCACATCAGGTTTCCTGTTCTGTCAAATGTGGAACGAATGTGCCTTTAACAGAAGAGCTGCTGTCTGGCTACTCGGTCCGGTCTGGTGTGCCACAGCTCTGCACAGCCCACTGAAGACATCGTCAGCTCTGCTTTCATTTCTGCAGCCACGACCACAGCACACAGCGTTTGTCACGCAGCACGCAGTCTCTGGCTTTCACCCTTTCCACCTGTGGGACGCTTCTCACACTAGATGGAACAGTTCACACGTGTGCAGACCACACAGGTTCATGACTGACAGCTGTGGAAAAAACACACCTCCAGTCTTTTTGGAAAGTTGTTATATTAAAGACGATGTTTGAGGCAGGAGCATCGTTGCTCCTCCAACACAGAGCAGTTTGATGCATCAGCCCACAGAGTGTTATAAATATGGACTGTGCTTATTAGAGAACTGTGCAGCGGTCAGGTCTAAACTCCCACTCAGACCCACCTGTACAACTTTCTATCTGAGCACACGTTCTCCAGTTTTCTGAGAACAGAAACATCATCTGTGGATGTTTGTTATACATCAGTCAGTTATTGAAACAGGATGCAGATCAGAGATCTACAGAAATGTTTTGGCCTTTCCAAAAAGCTTTAAATCTACTTCAGATTCTAACGCGGAAATTTGCTTCTTCCGACCACATGAAGACCTGTGACAGTGAGAAAACCCTCTGTGAGGTGCAGGCGTCTGTCTCAGTTTCCTCTGTAGTGTTTCAGACTGAGAGCGAGCAGACCTGAGGTTATGAAACAGTTCATGATTCTCATCTTAGTGCAGTTACCTTAAGTTTATAGTTTATAATGCTGGTTTTTAGAGTGTCTGTTGTTCCTCTCCTGGGCTTTAGCTGGTGTTTGACTTGGACGTGACAGTGAAACTGTAAATTATGCAAATTAATTGGAAAAGCACCAGCTGCTCTTCATAACGGCTGAAACAGTCAATAAAAGAAGAGGAACTGATGGGTCCTTACATCCTCCTGTGAAGATCAGTGAGCACACTCTTCATCAGCTTTTATTGTTCGGACCCAAACATCGAACATGTGATGCACAAAAACAAACACAAGCAAAACAAACGACATGATATCATTTTAGTCCCTGTTACACTGAGTCAGGCCACCATCAACACTAATGCAACATATTAATGCACTTTTTAAATGGAGTAAACTGAGCTCACAGGGAGGATGTTTGGTGTGAATAAGTCCAGACTTGTAAAACATTTCTTCACATTTCACTGACACACAGAGAGGAACTCTGCTTTTCTTCCATCTGGATTCATCTTCTCAGTTTTTCTGTTAATCTGCACAGAAGCAGTGAAACAAACAGAGACAAATATTTAAACTTGGTGTTTATGGGACGAGTTTTTGGGAAGATTTGTTATGCAGAAGCTCGCTGTGAAAAAAAAAGAGGATCAGCGTGTCCTGATGTTTTAAACAAGAAAAGGAGGAAACTGAGATTCTGGTTCCTCCCGGTCTCCTGAGAAACAGCAGCTGGGACAGTTTCATACATTTCATACTTTTGTGCATATTTGAGGATGAAAAGCTCCAGAGAGCTTCCAGCTCTGTCTCTCTTTGTGAGAATCAGATTACATTTACTGGCTGACAAACACATTCAAACATTTATGTTATAATTGTACAGGAGTCAGTGTTAACTTACAGGTTGGAGGAAGTTTGGTATATTTTTATATCTCAGTAGACTTTTAGTGTCTGCTGAAAAATGCTCTCATTCATCCTCAGGTTACACCCATGCTTACAAACAATTCCCAAATGCTTTTGTCTCATTGTAGCTGTCTCACGTCACCTGATCTCATCAGATTCCACTGAGAACAATACTTTTTGTATTTAAGCTCGATGTGTCTGCAGGGTCACAGCGAGCAGACGGTAAAACACGAAACCTCTTTATAAGAATGCAACAACACAGAGAAACGCACGGCTCTGTCAGCTTTGTGATATTTTATCATCAAACACATTTCAGTGAAATTCAGCTCTGATCGTCCTCCACGACGGGCTCGTTCGCTGCATTCATCGTTTCCACCTCCACGTGTGAAGGTTTCAGATAAATGTTTGGAGGATTTGTGAAACAGGGCCTGAAGATAAACCTGAATAAATAACTGCTCAGCTAAAGGTGACCTGAGAACATGATAAAGCGTATTTACACACGTCGTTATTGAAATACTGCAGAGGGGGGAGCATAAAACACACGAGCGACAGATGGTTAACAAAGCGAAGCCACGCCCCCTACACAGACAGAGACAAACAGGTGCTTTCATCCTGACACACCTTCATGCATTCACATTCATGTGAACTGTGTCAAAGAGGAAGAAGGATCCACTGTTAGCGTGTTCAAATCCAACCCTGCACTTGGTTCCTGTCCTCGTTATCTCAGTGCTCTTGTTTGCACACTTTGTGCTGTTTTCATGTTTAACACAGAAGAAAAACGACCTGAAGTCAAGATAATAACATGACTTTAGCTCTTAGTGTGACTGCATCAGACGGAGCGGCGACAGCTGCTGTTGTTCGTCGATAAGATGATGAAGTCAAACCATAAATAGAACAAGGACTCACACAGAGTGACGACTCTACCTGATGACCTGCATGTGTTATTGTGACAACATTAAGCTTGTTTTCAGAGCAGCATGATCTCACAGAGCTGTGGGGGTTTCACAGCAGGCTGCTGCTCTCTGATTTGCATAAAGTTTGCATAAACCAAATGTGTCGCGCCTGCTTTGGCTGAAAGGTTGACGTCTGATTACTGAACCGAGCTGCTGCCCAGAGCTGAAACATGAAGCCAACAACAAGATCCAAAAACTGCATGCCATCTTTAATATACAGTCTCAGAGTGTCGCAGACAAAGGGCCAGACATTTGGAAGCTCATTGGACTGGAAGCTGTAGCTCCTCCTCTTTTACATGAAGATGGAAAACCACCTGGAGACGGCGTGGAACCATCTCAGGCCACAAAGATCAAAACTCCCTGCCTGTGGGGGGTGGGGCTCACTTCTTTAACAGGTGTGATTCATCCAGGATGAGTCTCCAGCATCGCCCGCAGACACACCCACTCCCACATCACACCTCCTCCACACACCCTGGTCACTGCTCCCCAACCACAGCATCCAGCACACATGTCACGGTCCTGGGTCGGTGACCCAGTGTTTGGATTTTGCATTATTATTCATTATTATTATTGATCTGTGGCTTCATCTTGGTTCATGACTGCTGGTGTTTGGTAGCTGTTTTGTATTCTTGCTCTTCGTTTCTTCAGTCTGTGATTTCTAGCTCTGAGGTTTGGTTCTGTCTTCATGTTTATTTTCTTGTTCCCCAGCCGGTCGTGTCTCATGTCGCCGTGTTTCCTTTGTTCAGTATCAATCGGTGCCTCTGTCGTGTGTTTCCTGTTTTACTTTGACAGTCTGTGTCCTGTGTGCGGTGCGGCTGGTTTTGCTTCCCCTTGTCTATTAGCTCTGATTACCACCTGTTCCCCATCCCCTCATTATCCTGCCTGTGTATTTAAGTCCTGTGTTTCTCTCTGTCAGCGTTGTGCTGTCATCACTGCTGCGTTGTGATAGTTTTCCAGTTCTCTGTTCATTGTTTAGCTTCCCCAGTCCAACGCCAGGCCTCGAGGGCCGGTGTCCTGCAGGTTTTTGATCTCACCCTGGGTCAGCACACCTGAATCACATGATTAGTTTGTTACCAGGCCTCTGGAGAACTTTAACACATGTTGAGGAGGTCATTTAGCCATTTGAATCAGCTGTGTTGGATCAAGGACACATCTGAAACCTGCAGGACACTGACCCTCGAGGCCTGGAGTTGGACACCCCTGGCTTAGAGTTTCTTGTTTTGTTTCCTTGTATTCATGCAGAGTTTTTTCCAACAATAAAAGCTGCACTTTAAGTTTAACTTCCTGTTCCTGAGTCCTGCATTTGTTTCCTTCATCCTGCCTGCAGCACCTGACATGACAACACATCCAGGACACGGCCCGTCTCTCTCAACCATCCAGGTTAGGAAGGAACTGAGGAAGATCAGAGCAAAGATGGCGGCGGGTCCAGCAGGCTGAAGGGTTGTCCGGTCCTGTTCAGATCACCTCTGAAATTTTGACAAAGTATTTTATTCGGTTTTATTGTTTTTCTTAATTTTTGCTGCTCTTAACTTTGTACTGTTCACTTTGTGTCGTGACGTTTCCCACTTGTGGGATTGATAGACGTTTATCTTATCTTATAAACTGACAGCAGCTGTTAGAGCAGGATGAAATGCAGACAGGTGAGTCAGACGGGTGAAGGGAGATTCCAGAGGCTGGGAAATATAAAAAAAGGAGAAGCAAGTAAGACTGAATCAGCACATGAGTTGAAAGATAATCATCATCATCACCAAACTGATTTATTTCAGTGGTTTTAACTCACACCTTTAATTTCACACTTTTGTCCACAGTTCAAAGTCCTCATCACTGCCTCTATGACGCGGTGGGACCTCCAGGCCTCGAGGGCCGGTGTCCTGCAGATCTCCCCTTGGGTCAACACACCTGAGTCACATGATTAGTTCATTACCAGGCCTCTGGAGAACTTCACGACATGTTAAGGAGGTCATTTAGATCCAACAAGCTGTGTTGGATCAAGGACACATCTAAACCTGCAGGACACCGACCCTGGAGGTCCCACCCCTGCTCTATGAACTCACAGTGCGCCCCCTTGTGTTCGCTGAGAGAAGAAGCAATGAGCAGGTGTGTCACAGCTGGATTAAATGTGGTCTGTAAGTGAAGCACAGGCCTGACTCACAGCCTCCAACAGACACATTTCAACATGTCTGGAAGCTGCAGAACATGATGAAGCTGGTTATGATTATGCAACCATGTCAGCAGCTGTGAAACATGTGATCATTTACATCAAACCTGCTTTCAACCATTTTCCTCAAACACGTCATCGACTGAGGGTTTGACTGTTTCTTATGAATATTAAAGAGTTTATTAACGTTAAATGATGAGATTTATTTTAGTTTCTTTATATTTAGAGGTTTGTTCAGCATAATTAATCAAAGCATCAGAGTCTGTTGTTCCTGAGGCCTCACAGAGGCAGCAAACTGCAGTCTTTCTGTGTTTCAGTGTAAAATCAAATGTTCATGTGCTAAAGATAAAAATAATAATAATTAAATATAACTTTTAGATACAACAGTTCATTTTTCTCAGAGTGGAGGTCAGAGGTCACTAAAGGAGGACTGAACGTGTCATTTGAACCTGACTGAGGTCACAGTTTGGCTTCAGTTGTTGATTCTTAGCAAAGTGAAACTGTGAGTGTTGGAGCATCGATAACTTCATATATGAAACATTTCTATGGCTGCTGTGATGAACTCGTGCTGTGCACATCAACCTGAACTGAGCTCAATCTTCTTTTCCACAAAGTCACGATATTTATGAAACAGGCTGAAAGCTGCAGGCTGGGTCTGTACGAGCATCACATGAGTCAGAGAGTAATCAGAGTAAAGTATAATACTCAAGGAATAATTATGTGGTCGTATAAACTTTTCTTTATTTGCAGCAGAGTTCAGAAAGATGACACAATCTCAGCTTTAATTTAAAAATGCTGAAGAATTTAAATGTTTTTAAATATTATTGTAATGATGAGTTTTTGCTTACGTCCTCTGCAGGACTTTGCAGTGAACACAGGGGGCGCCTGTGAGCCCAGTGATGAGCTCTCTCTGTGCTCAGGCTTCAGCTTCACATGTTTGTGACAAACAAAGTGATGAAGTTTAAACCATGAGAATAAATCAGAGCTCAGGGATGGTTTCACTGTGAGGCTCGTCCTGAATATCTGCCTGCAGTCAGGACCTGAAATTAAACTCAAACTGGAACTAAAACGTTTGTTTTGCTGCTCTCCTGTCGTGTGAACTCGCAGGTCAAACCCAGAGTTAGTTTAACGAGTTCATAACCAGCTTCGTGTGACTGTTTATCTCTGACGTGAATCCAGATAACGTGCTGAACTCAGTGCTAGCACAGCGCCACCTGCCCACTGACTCCGTCCCTTCTTCACAGAGTTCCTCATATTTTTGTTCTTTATGGTTTGGTCCCGTTTCTGTTTGCACATTTACAGTTTTCATCCTCTCTGTCTGTTAGTGGAGCTGTGGGCACATTCTTCAGGCCCTTGCGTGCTCGACACGAGTGTAAATATGATGCTAATGATGTTCTGTGACCTCACACAGGAACAGGAGCTGAGCTGCATCTGCTGACAGTTCAGGTCTGCAGACATTTATATCACAAACACCTCCAAGTACAGCAGCTTTCATTCTGAAGGAGTTTGCAGTTATTCCTCCATGAATGTGTCTCTGAGTGCTGCCAGCATGTTAACACTCAACCTGTTAATGTGACAGTGATCAGTAAAAGTCTCAGGTGGTGTTGGAAGCTTCTCACAGGCTCAGACACACAGAGCTGTGAGAGGCTTCTGTGGTTGTTTCTGTAGAAAGCTGAGAGCTGCCGAGCTCACGACGTCTCTGCTGTCACATCTCAGACTGTGGTCGACCTCACTGACCTGAGACTGTGGACAGTGTGCAGCGTTCCTCTGAACCACACTGTAGAGCTTTCACAGAACAGGAAGCACACGTGGTTTCCTCAGCAGAAAACAGGAAGAGGGACAATCTACTGTGCTGTAAATGCTGCTGTACTTCAGTATATCACTATTTATTGCAGTGTTTACTGTGAATTAATTGCAGTAGTTATTGTAGTAGTTACAGTAGTATTCATTGCAGTATTCATTGCAGTACTGCTTCTTCTGTGTGTCGAGCTGTCCGGCAGTGCTGCATGTTTCTGGGAGAGAAACGTGATGATCTGTGACGGCAGCATCAGGACCGGACGAGTTCAACATAACTGTGACTGCATCAGACACTCACTGCAGTACTGACATGTACTTGTACACGAGTAAAAATATATGGTGTGGGAGGTTTCGCACTGTGCTTGTGTTGTTCGTAGCTGTGTTGTGGACAGAGACCTCCAACAGAAGCAGGCTCGGGGAGGGGCGGGGCCACCTGCTGACACCTGATGGGGGGAAGAGAAGGAGAACAGAGACGAGGCAACGTTAATGACATGCAGCACACGGGGAGTGAAAAGAAGGCAACATAACCAAAGGAAGGTCGAAGGTCACCTGGTCCAGCCCTAACTATATGCTTTAGCAAAAAGGAAAGTTTGAAGCCTAATCTTAAAAGTAGAGATAGTGTCTGTCTCCTGAATCCAAACTGGAAGCTGGTTCCACAGAAGAAAACTGAAGGCTCTGCCTCCCATTCTACTTTTAAATACTCTAGGAACAACAAGTAGGCCTGCAGTGTGAGAGCGAAGCGCTCTAATAGGTAGTGATGGTAAATTTGATTCTTTTTACTGAATCAAGTTTTAATGAGTCACTCACCAAAGTGAATCGGGTTTTTTGAGTCATTTGATTCACTGAGTC
>VUQY01046418.1:0-10931 GCA_015108415.1 Tilapia sparrmanii | reverse complement strand
CTCTTTTCGTATCAGACATACTGAGACAATATTCGGGATAAATAACCATGAAAACAATTTATTTATTCAGTTTAGAGGTTTACACATCACATCATTATAATCAAAGAGCCTGTTTCACTTGAATCGTCCACTTGATGGCGCAGTAGAGCAAATGAATCATCACAATGCTTCAAACCATGAGTCGACCAGTTGGATGGAAAGCTTCAGTTCAACACGAGGCTTAATCTCACCATCACTACTGGACACGAAAACTAACTAAACTGAAAGTACAAATAATCTAAACAGGCTTGGCTGACAGAGCACACAGTACAGAACGAGGGAGATCACCACACAGACCACGAAAAACAAATACACAGGGGGAGCAATCAGGGAATGGGAGACAGGAGGGAAACACAGCTGGGACAAATCAGGGCTAAAGAGACAAAGGAAGGCAAAACCAGACACATTAACATAGGACACAGACTATCAAAATAAAACAGGAAACACACGACAGGCACAGAGGTACAGACTTGACACTAAACAGAGGGATGAACCATGGGACAGGAGAAACAGCACAGAGTAGTAACAAGGATACAGGTAAGGCACATTGACTGAAACTAGAAAAACAAAAATAACCTCAAAAGAACTAAAACCATGAATAACAATGATTTAAAATTATAATTAAACAAAAAAGCACTGGGTCAACAACCCAGAGCCCCCAATATTGCAGGCCATTCTGTTTTAGGCACAGGTGTCGAATCCAGGCCTCGAGGGCCGATGTCCTGCCGGTTTTAGATGTGTCCTTGATCCAACACAGCTGATTTAAATGGCTAAATTACCTCCTCAACATGTCTTGAAGTTCTCCAGAAGCCTATTAATGAACTAATCATTTGATTCAGGTGTGTTGACCCTGGGTGAGATCTAAAACCTGCAGTACACCGGCCCTCAAGGCCTGGAGTTTGACACCCCTGGTTTTAGGCATCTCAAGGTCCAGATAGCAGCAGAAGTATCCTGCAGGTGGCAGTGGATCTGTAGAGGACAGCAGATTTACCAGGACATCTAGCTGGGTTGCCTGCTTGAGGGTGTCTGATGTAACTGACGTCCAAATGTGAAAAAAAATATATTTGTTTCTTTAATAATTACTTAAACAAAATTATTTTTTAAACTCTTTAATATATCAATGTTTTATCTGATGTTTACATTTTATGTTCAAAGGATTCAAGGATTCAAAGCGTTTATTGTCATGTGTACAAAGAAAAGCATTTCTCTGTACAATAAAATTCTTTCTCTGCTGTCCACACACAGATGCCACTTAATATGTACAAATAGAACTAGAACAGATAAATACAAATAGTATGAATAAATAAATGGAGACAACAAAATTGAAGTAGATAGATGTGTGTGCAAAAGAGCTATGAGCTTAGTCTAAGGAGCTTGGGACGAAAAGCGTCTGGACTTCTTTAAGTTGCTTGACGACATTTCACCTCTCATCCGAGACGCTTCTTCAGTTCTAGGGTCAAATGATGGAGAGTCCCAGATTTAAGCTCTGTGGGAGTTACCCACCGAGAGTGACAATGGACCCCTAATGATCCTCTACCTAATCACATGAGCCAAGGTGTGAAAGCGGGTGTGGGTCACAATCAGCCAGGGTTTCGGGTGAGCTCATTGTGAAACCTAGCCCCACCCTGTTGTGTGATTTCCTGAGGTCAGATGGCCCAGGATGTGAGTGGGCGTTAAGGCGTCTGGGGAGGGAACTCAAAACTGTCGTAAACCACCACCTCTGTTCAAAGATGGTCGCTCACAGTGGACGTAAATGGCTTCTTTCACTCCCCTTTCAAACCATCTGTCCTCTCTGTCCAAAATGTGAACATTGGCATCCTTGAAAGAGTGACCTTTGTCCTTTAGATGCAGATGGACCGCCAAGTCTTGTCCCGTGGAGGTGGCTCTTCTATGTTGTGCCATGCGTTTGTGAAGTGGCTGTTTTGGTCTTTCCAATGTAGAGGTCTGGGCATTCATCGCTACACTGTACAGCATACACAACCTTTTTAATATGTAAGATGACCTAATGTGCAAAAATTATTATTACTGTTAAAATAGGTCAGCTGTTCAAGAGTCTGATAGCAGTGGTGAAGAAGGAGTTGGTGAGTCGAAATGTTCTGGATTTCACACTTGTAAACCTTCGTCCAGAGGGCAGAAGTGTGAACAGTCCGTGATGGGGCTGTGTGGTGTCTTTGAGGATGGAGGGAGCTCTCCTCTGGACTCTGCAATGGTAGATGCTCTGCAGAGAGGGTAGCGGGGTCCTGGTGCTCTCCACAATGCAGCTGTAGAACCTGCTGAGGATCTTGGCCAACATAAATTTCCTGAGCTTCCGCAGGAAATACAGCCGCTGCTGAGCCTTCTTGAACAGCTGTGTGGTGTTCAGTGTCCAGGTGAGGACCTCGGTGACATAGACGCCTACAGTTGCTTTTTGTCAGGTCACCTCTGTTTCTATTTTTTCTTTTTGTATTGTTTTTTGTTTTCACAATAAGAAGTGGAATAAAAATAACTAACCTTAGTCAGTTAATTAAAAAAAAAGATCTGATGCAGAAATCCTGAAACTTAAGTCTGAATAATCATGTATTCACCACAAGAGGGAGCCAGAGTCACATACTACTGCTTTTGAGGGGGGCTCTTTTGTTTTGCGTTTTTTCTCCATGTTCGTTACTGCAGAAACCTGATTCGAGTCTGTGTATGATGTAAAGACTGATAAAAACAAACATTTATTCTGTGCAATAAATCAAAGAGGCAGAGAATCCAGAGATTGTTTCAAAAAACACAAGTCTTACAGATGTTTTTCTTTTTATTACTCTGAGGATCTCCATGAAACTTTTACCTCTCCTAACACCCATCTCTGAAATGTTGTTTTACTGCACTGGCATTTCTGTTAACAGCAGAATAATCTTTGTGTCCTGTCAGCATGCTCCATTATCAAAAGGCAATGCACTGTAAAAAATATTCAACAAAAAAATTCCTTGTAATTTTCTACAATGACAATTTTCTATTTTTCATGTAAGTTCATGGGCTTTTCAGTACATGGTAAAATGGAAAATTCTGTAGATTTACAGTATGTCCTTCTTTACTATTTACAGACATTTCCTTTAACTATAAAACGGAAAATTCCGTTTTTTCAGAGTACGTTTTCTGTGCCATTAACGAACATTTCCGTTAATAGTAAAATGGAAAATTCTATTTACATTACAGGCACTTCCTTTCACTGTAACTCAGTAAATATCCTTGTATTCTCTTCAACTCAAAAGCTTTACTAAAATATAACGACAGCATGTCATTGACAGCATGTCATTATATTTCATCTAACACATGAACAAAATAACTCACAATCTTTAAAATTTGAGCATTTTTATTTTCCTTGAAATCAGTTTGGTCCTCATGTGAATGTGTTCGTATACATCCAAGTGGCTCCAAAGTGTTTTCTTTAAACAGAACGCCTGACGAACACCGACAAACATGACATTTAACAACCTGCAAAGTACCTTTAAGCTAGAATCACTGCCCCCTCTGCAGGTGGGGGAGGGATATAGCAGAAGTGGAGGACGAACTCAACTTGGGTGTCTATTGTCTTATGTAGTCTGGGAGTCCATTGAATGCTGGTGTGGGTGTAGTTTTCCTCTGCGGTGGGGTCGGGTGGGCTGCCCCAGGCTCTGTGGGGCTAGGAGGTGCTGCTGCACCTGTGGCCCCCGGTCCAGATGGGCCCTGTCCCCCTGCCATTGGTGGATTCCAGGGAACGGGGGTACCTACCAGGGTCAGCGGGGGAGCTGGCTCATTCTTTAAATGAACTGCTCAGCATTACATAAATAACATTTTCAACAAATGTTAGAGCAAAGACACAGTTACAGGGAAAATGTCAGCAAATGTTAACCAAACATTTTTATGTGTTACAATGTAGACATAATGATAAATGTACTGGGGTGAAACTAAACTTTTAATAATAATAAGATAGACATTTTATTTGTGTATTGATAACAAACTATGTTATCCAGCTATAAATGGATAATCTTAATTTTGTGCTTTTGTCATACAGTCTTAAAAACCTTTCAAGGCTCAAAATGGCTGAGATATAACTCCGCACACTTACTGCCTCTGGGTGGATCTATAAACATAGACACTGATTTCTATTTCGGTCTCCTCCTTTATCTGCAGCCGACTCTGCTCAAAGACCGTAAAACTGCTGCAGTCAGTACTGCAACATCTATCTGAATGTCTTTCTCGTGTTACAGAAACGTTTTTACCTGACTGGAAGTTCTGACAGGTTAGCCACACCAAAGTGACAGGATTGGTTCCTCAGGTTTGCTACATAACCCCAGTTTTCTGAGTCCACTGAGTCAATTCCAAATTAAAATGCCTGAATTTGATACTGGTAGCTTGTTATTTTCATGATATTCTTCTAGCACGAAAAAAGAGAGAGTGCGTGGCTTTAAGATACTGAACCCCAAGTTTCTCTCCGATCCATTCATCGGGTGTGAATGTTAGATAGATAAAGTGCTTGTGTGAATGAGGCTCTATGTAATAGACAGTTCATTTAGCATATGGATATGTACACAAGATTAAAAAGCTGATTTTCATTGGAGACAGTCGTATAGTTCCTTTGGTGTTTTGAACTGTATGTTCTGTGCCTTTCCCTGACCCAGTATTTGATGGTGTTACACTTCTCTCTTCAATATGTTGCACTTGTCTGCAACAGGGAGGGCATGTTGGAAGAGTGCCTGACCTTTCATAAATCTCATCATTGTTATTTTGACTTATTTACGAGAGTGAGATGAAAGCAGAGCAGCTTTCCACCAGCAGCAGGAGGCAAAGGCAGGGGCGAGGAGTGTGTGTATGTGAGGGGTGTTTAACTTACTACCTTTGTCCTTCAGCCTGCACATTTAGGGTACACTAATATCCCAGAAGCACAGTTAAACAGCTCTAAACTCTTAGACAGTATGGCTTAAATGATCAGGTTCTCCTGGGGCACAAATTGCGAGACAAACTGAGGCTTGTGTCCACTAAGCCAGCCTACTAGACCACAGCAGGAAAAACCCCATTGTAGAATATAAAAAGACATAATGATGATGTTCCACAGCAATGTCTGATGTCAGTCAAGGACTTTCAGCTACAACTACAACTACATGAAGTTATGGAACTATTGTATATACATGTAGATAAATATAACCATATAACAAGTTAAATGCTGAACTATTCTCTTTGGAGTTTGGAGTTCTTAGTCAGCTACAGGTTGGACTCTGGCCATGCTTTGTCCTGTGAGGTTAAATCAAAGAAGTAAAAATGGAACATGCTGATCATGAAACGCGTTATCATGTTAATGTGTGCTTTTCTTTTACCCTAACCCTAGTCCTAACCATGTGTATGTCCTCCATCCTCCAGAATCACTGTTAAGCTAAGGAAAACACCCACTGCCACCGGGTCCATCCTCAAAGCACAGAACATTACCATTCATTTAACATTGGTTTGAATATTCATACTCTTGGTTCTAATTTAGTTGGCATATAGAACTATAGATTCTATATGTGACTTTTCTATTTGTCAACTACTACGTTTTGTTGTCTTTGTCTTTCGGCACACAGAAATGTCTGCTATGTTTAGCCTTTGATTCTTGTGAATGTTTGATGTGATTTTTAGTGTTTAGTTATTAACAGGCTAACAGACTCACAGCTATGCCAATTTAAAACAAACAAACAAACAGTGTTCCTAAGCTATTAACAAGGTTAATAGCTAGATTGGTATGACTTTACCCCCCAAGTTGGCATATCTATGATATGTTTGATGTTTGATTCTTTTTAACATAAAGACACTTTTAAAGTGTAGCTTCTGAAAATCCAAACACAAGTGCCAAAGGGAGATAAAATGCCCAGTGGAGATGCAGAGCTGGGTGCTAATTCTCTGCTGCTTGATCACCCACCACCCCACTGGTCCATTAATGACTCAGGGTACAAGTTCATGCATGGCAGGTTAGTGGGTTTAAGTTGTGAGTGAAGTTTGTGCGAGTGTGTGTATATCAGCCTGAACACATGCTGAACACACCCTGGCAAATGAGAGATCACCGATACCCCAGTTAGCTGCATGTTTACAATACTGACCTTATAACCCTAGCATTAATGCTCCCTAGATGCAATTAAATAAGGTGTTACATATTTGATACAGATTCTGCAGCTGCCATGTATGAAACTACCAACAGAGAATGAACACTGTGTCCCATCTCTTTCTGTGTTACCCTGATTTTCCAAGCTATTTAGCTTCACTGAAAATGTTTTTTCCCATAGAATTTGTACCTGTTTGTTTTATATACTCTTATTTTTTTCCTTTTTATGTTGCCAGTCCAAAATACTGACAGCTTGTTCCTTTAGGAATTGATGTCAACAGCTGTAATATTTGTGGAAAATGCATTGAGGGTCTTAACATAACATTAAAAAATCCCTGCGCAGACAGCCTCATGTCCGTGTTTATGCCTATTTATTTTCCATTTAAAAATGGCAACTAGGCAGCAGGATCAAAAAACATGCTGCAAATTTGTAGATATGAGATCATGCCATGTACTCCACTGACCAACCCCATCCTCCTCAAATGGATTTCAGAGCAAAGCCAACCCAGGTGCCCTTAATTCTGTCATTCGGGGGAAGCAACCTCTACAGCCGACCACTGTGGTCAGCTGCTATGCCAGGCTCATTGTGTGCCCACACAACTGTGACCTTCTCAGGGATCACTAAGGAATCCACACTTCTGATTGAGATTCCACGTAAGATTAAGCAAGGCCCCTGGAAATCTATGTCAAGTGTTCTGTGTGTCAACCATCAGCCTCTAAAGTATGCGTTGTGTATTTTGCAGCTCACGTGCAGTCTGTGGCTGAAAGATTTGCACTTTCTGTGATGTCAGTGCCCTTGTCGAAAACATGATGTGTCTCAAAAACTGTACTATGCTAAAATTTTATTAACTGTTCTTTTTAGGGCTTTTAATAAACTCCTGTCTGAGACCTTGCTAGTACCGGGTAGGACCTCCTTGTGTTTTGATTTTTCGTGGCATAGATTTAAAAAGATGGAAACATTCATCAGAGATTTTGGTCCACACTGACATGATAGCATCATACAGTTGCTGCACGTCCTCCACATCCCAAAGGTAATTTGTTGGATTGTGATTTGGTGACTGTGGAAGCCATTTCAGTACAGTGAACTTTTTCAGATTTTTAGAAGGCAGCTTGAGATGATTTAAACTTTGTGACATTGTGAGTTTTCCTGCTGGAAGCAGCCATCAAAAGATGTCTGTCATAATAAAAGGATGGATATTGTCAGCAATGCTGAAATTGGTACTAAAGTGCCAGGGTCCTGCGCAGTATCTTAGCTGTTCCTAGGACTGCACTCTTTTGGACAGAGATCTCGGATGTTGTTCCTGGGATCTGCTGGAGCAACTCACCCAGCTTGGGGGCCACTGCACCGAGCGCTCCGATTAATACTGGGACCACTGTTACCTTCCTCCTCCACATCATCTCGAGCTCTTCTCTGAGCCCTTGGTACTTCTTCAGCTTCTCATGTTCCTTCTTTCTGACGTTGCTGTCATTCAGTATCGCTACATCTATCATTACAACCATCTTCCTTTACTTGTCTACCGCTACTATGTTCAGTTGGTTAGACATCTGTATCTGGATCTTAGCTCAGTCATTCTCCACCACCCTTGGGGGCGTCTCCCATTTTGACCTCGGGACTTCCAGGCCATACTTGGCACAGATGTTCCTATGTACTATCCCGGCAACTTGGTAATGGTGTTCCATGTATGCCCTGCCAGCTAGCATCTTGCACCCTACTGTTATGTGCTGGATTGTCTCGGGGGCTTATTTACAAAGCCTGCACATGGGGTCTTGCCTGGTGTGATAGACCCCAGCCTCTATGGCTCTTGTGCTCAGAGCTTGTTCCTGTGCTGCCATGATTAGTGCCTCTGTGCCACTGTCCTGTCTTTCAGACCAGCTTTGTGGACCTTCCTCTATCTGCCGGTGGTACATACCGTGCAGGGGCTTGTCCTTCCATGATGGTTCCTCCTCTTGCTTGGGTTTCTGCTGCCTGAGGCATTCACGTTGTCAGTCATCGCAATCTTTCTGATGTACTCGTGGATGTTCATGGTCTCATCCTGGATTGTGGTACTGGCACTCACTAGTCCTTGGTCCTTTCACTTAGTGTACAATCTGAGGGTGAAACCCTCCAGGAGCGTCCTTGTCTTGATGTCAGTGGCTTTGATCTCCTCCTTTGGCCAGCTTATTATCCCAGCCTCTTTGTGGTTCCCATTTGCCTGTGGGATTCCCAGGTATGGTTCCCATACCATACCATACCATACCATACCATACCATACCATACCATACACTTCTCCAATCTGAATGACATTCCAATGTCCTTGTTGTATATGAAGCACGGACTTCATGTCACAAGAGATAAATAACAAGTATGATTCATTCATGTGAATATTTAATTTTTCAAAATATGTGTAATGGAAAGGTATGAATTACATTTATGAAAATCCGTACAGAACTGACGAAATAGAAAAACACAATCAATTCCATTCCTGTTTTTGACACATTTACTGTTTATTTATAAAATCACTATCTGTCATGTCAACTGAAAATTTAAATTGAAAGAAAACTGGCAAGAGTTTTTCATGGAACGGCTTCACTGTATGTACAAATGAAAAACAGGTGTTTTGTGGCTATGCTGTGAAAGCTAACATGTTGGCTCTTGAAAGGCCTTTTAAAAAAGAATGCAGGAGCAGAGACGACAGCTAGCAGCTGACCGTTTGTCCTTTGTAAAAAGCATCTTTAAATTTAGATTTAACTTGTCTTGTTGACATTTTCCAGTACAAGACCGGTTCACAACCATTCTTGTACTGGATTACTATGATGTACAAAGAGTGTGGCAATACTCTGTCCTATTTCCTGTGGCATACACTACTATTGTCCCAAGATAATTTAATTGAGTGTGTGCTATATATATCATAAGTGGAATGCAAACATTTGGCCCTGGGTGACACTGTTGGACAGATGAAAAGTACTTCTAAACCCTACAGCAACAAGCACCAGTGTGCCCACTTATCACAGAGGAAGAAGGTGGAGGGAAAGGAGGACATGAGGAAGGACTCAGAGCTGGAAGTCTAAATGTCATGTTTAGAGTTTGAGCCCACTGATTACGAGGTCAAGAGAACAATAGACAATGATAATCAGCAGAACAGATGACAATGAGACAATCCAGTGTAAGCCTGGTGCACATTTCAGATGTGCTGAAGCACATTAAGAAGCTGAAATGGCTGCTTACAAAAGTTGTTTTTGTGTGTGGTAGGTGTGTTTCTTTTTTTCCTTAAAATGAGATTGGACAATTTTTTAATAAAACTGAGTTTGTATTTTATGCAAACAAAGTGTCCCTTAACTATTAATTGTTTATATGTGTCCATGTGTCCAACAACTCCTTTAAATGAAGCAACTAAATCTAAATCTGAATCAACTAAATAAATCTTTCGGCTTTGTTCTTAAGATTATGTGAAAAAAAGTGTAATATAATGCATACAAACAAACATGTTATTTACAGCTCGCTCAGACTTCTGTACATTGTTGGTCACAAACTTTAGATCAAAGCTATCAAAGGGAGCTGTCGCTAAGGTTAAAATTGGAAAGTTTTAAATCATTCAAAATTACCTGGTTGGGTTTAAGCATGAAAAACAACCAGGTTAAAAAAAGATAATTGTTTTGGTTGTAACTGTTTCAAATGTCTGGTTTTCTTGTAATTTTTTTCTTGCAATTGTGATGAATCCCAGTTGAACTGTGGGCATATCAACATGTCCTTCAGACACAAAATGTTCTTCCGTTGAAGTATATTGTAGATTCAATGTCATTCGGACAGTCATGTTTGTGACTTCATGCAAAAATAAATAAATTACTTTTCAGTCATCTATTTTGCTACAAGACCAGCCTGTCAAACAATATTTGCAGCCGCCTGAAGCTTGGTACGAAAATGAACCCATATTGAAAAGAACATAGTTAAATATAATGGATGCATCAGGAAAGTACACTATAAATATTATTAGGCAATAGAAAATCTGTAAGGCTTGTAAAATTCAGAACTTTCTGTATCTTCTCAGTTTCTCAGTTAAGCCTTTTAGCAATAATCGTGTTTGCTAGTTAGTCCACCTGTTAACACTATTGAATCACTGACTGGAACTGAGAGAGTTTGCCAGCAAGCACAACTTCAATTCAGCTGCTGTTGTCTTGGTCTCTTGACAAGATAAGCATGTACGTCACCATCTGAGCAATGTGCTAAGCAGGCCACATTTATCACTGAGCTAAATTTACTAGTTGACTATCCTCTTATTTATCCTTATTTATCCATCTGACTGCATGTTAACTTAATTAAAGTTATATGTTACTAATCAATTATTTCAGATTTCTAAAAGAAATAAACTGCCAGCCATAACTAAGTAATGTTGGTTAAAAAAATGCTGAGCCAACCTACTATAAGCCCAAGGTTTGATTTCTAAAGTGGAACTAAACTCAGTCCTAACTTTGAGCACTGCTCTGGTTCTTGGGCTGGTTTTAGGCCTTGGAGTCACTGGGTGGGGTGCTGTAGAGTGCTCCATCTGGGGACTCCATCATTCTGCTGGGGGACTTCATTGCTCACATGGGCAACAACAATGTGACCTGAAAGGGTGTGATTGGGAGAGATGGCCTACCCAATCTGAAACAGAGGGGTGTTCTGTAAATTGGACTTAAGCTAACCAAAGTTTGTCCATAGCAAACACCATGTTTGAACATGTGGTATGCAATGTTCCCTCTAATTTTTCATGTGTCTGAGCGAACACACAAACTCCCTGAGCGATCCCTTGGACCACTGTGAGCAACATCAAACGTGTGCACTGTGGTTACATGGTTTATT
>VUQY01046397.1:0-10927 GCA_015108415.1 Tilapia sparrmanii | reverse complement strand
TAGAAGTCTGGCTGCTGCGCTTTGTATTGCCTGGAGGCGAGAGAGAGCTGATTTATCCAAGCTAGTAAACAGGGAATTACAGTAATCTAAGCGTGATGACACAAATGAATGAGTTTTTCCAGTTCAGCTGAAGAGACCATATGTCACAGTTTAGAGATGTTTTTTAAATGATAAAAACAGGAACGACACAAAGATTTTACATGAGTGTAAATGCCCAGAGAAGAGTCAAATATTATTCCAAGATTTCGAATATTTGACTAGACAGAAGGACAGAAAGAGGCAAAAGCCTGACTGATTTTAGAATGTAGATCAGGAGGAGCTATGATCATGGTCTCGGTCTTGTTAGTATTCAGAACGAGGCAGTTGCTTGAAAGCCAATCAGAAACCTGAGATCAGCACTGAACTAGGGTGGACAGCCTATCCAGCTGATGAGGCTTAAAGGACACATGCAGCTGAATGTCATGAGCATAAAAATGATAAAACAGGTCGCTAAAAGACTGAATGATACCAGCTATAGGAAGAATATAAAAAAAAAAATGATAATGGACCTAAATCTGAACCCTGTGGGACCCCACAGGTCAGGGCAGCAATGTCAGAGGTGAACCTGTCAGTCCTAACAGAACAGGTCCTGTCTGATAAATAGGAAGAAAACCAGTGTAGGGCAGAGCCAGATACACCAGCCAAAACCTTAAGCCTGTTAAGTACGATTCTGTGGTCGATGGTATCAAAGGCTGCGCTAAGATCAAGCAAAAATGATCACAGAACAATTCCCTGCATCAGATGCCATTAATAGATCATTATAGACTTTTTAGAGAGCGGTCTCTGTAGAGTGCTGCTTTTGAAAGCCAGACTAAAAAAGGGTCAAGAATGTGCAATTAACATAATAGGGACCTGAACTGATTTTCAACTATCTTTTCTAGTAATTTACTTAACAAATGGCAATTTTGAAATAGGTTGATAATTATTGGGATAGGGATAGGATCAAGATTCTGTTTTTTTAATAGAGGAGTTACTTCTGCATGTTTAAAATAGGACGGAACACGTACCCGACGATCACCACCAGAGGCAAAGTAGGCGTCTATTAGTTAAATTCAGTGATAACGCTGGGTTTTCGAACTACTATGTGGTTTCAATTGTTTTTCTTGTTTCTGTGTTAAGCATTAAAATTAAATAATTGTCAAACTGAAGTTATTAATGAAACTCTTTTATATTAATGCCTGAATGTTGGCACAGTAATCTTATATTTATTAACACAGAACAAAAACAGTTGAGTCTGAGACTTCACCTTTTAAAATACACTGAATCAAGACTCCACATGCAGTCGCATACAGTCAGTCACAGGCAGAAAAGTGGCTTCCACGTTTTGTTCTCTTAGAGTAAAAAGTAACACAAAGTACAAACAAATCTTTATTTTGAACTTCCGAACAAGATGTTCATTGTGCACATTAAAGAGAAACTTCTAATTTATCCATACACCCAAACACTTGCCTTGAATGCATGTATTCTTACAAGGGAATTAACATCAAATGTAACAATACCAAAATCATCTCTAGATATGTTTCCACAATACTTAAAAACAGCCTGTTTCTTTTATTAATCTACATTATTTGCTCTGTACTTCGGCTGAAGTGAACCCTCTTTAAGCAACATACAAACATCATCTTTAACTGTTACTGTGCTGTTACATCTTAAATATGGTAATTGTAAGGTAAGATCACCCCTTAGTGTTCAATTGGAAAATTATATCAGAAGCATATAACATATATCACTAACATATAACATAAATATGGCTTCTTGGGTGTGTCTTGATACCGGGAGCAGACAGGCAGGTTGGTGTTGTCAGGGATATTTGAACAATATTTTTAGTGCTGTTACTAAGACACTCTCGCTTCTATCGATCTGTGTGGATGAAAAGCTTCTCATGTATGATTATTTTCAGGAAATACATATTTTGTAAACCAGCCATATTAACATGAGGACATTTGTAAAATTTCCCAAAAATTTTGGTCACTTAAGAATTGACAGACATGAGCTGGTGTGAAACTGAATATGTTAAGCCAGTTTCATTTTTTCAGAATCACCTTTTGGGACTAGTAGTTGCCTAGTTTTATTGTAATTTTTCCACTTTTTCAACAACTTCAACTGAAGAATGATTTCTAAAAGATACTGAACGCCAAATTCAGGATGTTAAATTCTCTACAGTTAACGTCTGTCTGCCGTTTCTGTTTCTTTCTGTCTGTTATGGGCCTTTTCATATTTTGGTCATAATGCAGTGTGTAGGTTTTTCTGGACTGTGTGTTCTGTGGCTTTAAGTGTCTTTGCAGGTGCTTTTTGTTGATTGGGTGAGCTGCTTTGGGATTGGTTTTAACATTGCAGCTGCTTATTACCCCCATCATCAACTGGCTACTTCAAAACTCTATTTCTAATGGTCACTCTTGCAGCAGCTAACAGCAACAAACTTGTAGTGTTTAATCCTGCATTGTGTGTTCTGACAACAACTTCGGTTTTGTATATTTACTGTAAATCATTTAGTGCTATTTACAAAAGCACAAACACAGAAGGGAGGAACTGTCTTTATTTTCTATGTTTGCTATTTTCATTTAGGTTTATCTAACACTTCAGTTAAATAACTTTTTTACATTTTATTTTAGCGATTGTCCTCCTGGGAATTTATTATTTCAACATTTTTTTTTATTTTAGACCAATTAAAATAAACAGCAATAACAGCAGCAAAACCTAAAAGCACAGCAAAAACTGACAGACCAATTCTCAGTCTTACAGATTCATCTTCTGTGTCCCCTCCTGCAGGTGAGAAACAGGTGTGAGGTGTCAGCTATAAACATTTATAGAAACAAACATCAACAACCAGGAAGCAACTTCACCTCTGATCACACACACATTCAACTCTACTCACTCACCTGGAGGAACAACACTTAGGTCTACACTGCAAATGAGGTTCAAAGATGCTATTTCTTCATTTGTTTTTCTCTGTGCAACTCGACACTCGTATGTTCCACTATCAGGAGTCATTGCACCTTTCAGAATCAAAGACACATCTCCATCCTTCATCTGTCTGTCCAACAGATCCACCCGGTTCTTAAAAGATGGATGCTGGTTGGCAGGATCAAACCCCTTGTTGCGGTAAAAAAAAACATATTCGCTCTTCAGATCAGTTCTAGCCCACTCTACAGCTGTGATGGTTATGTCACTGTTTGGAGCTCGACATGTCAGAGTGACGTTCTGTCCAGAGTCAGCTGTGATGATTTTCTGCTCTGAAAGAGGAAACAACACAGAACAGAGAGGTTAAAGGTCCAAGTACAACATCCCATCACTGAGAGATCACTGAGCTTTGCTGAACTGCAAGAGGAGGAATTTAGATTTGATAGACACATGAGAACAACCATTCATAACAATGCCCCAAAACTTTAGTTTAAATGTATTCCTGCTGTGTAATAACTGTGTATTTTTATTTTATTTCACCCGTTTTATGGGCAAACATCAAAATATATTTTCTGCCTCTTCTGTATTCACAAGTGTTTAGACCTGCAAATGTGTAATTAACAGTGAAAACAAAACAAACAAACAAACAAAAAATAAATAAAAGTAGTTTTCAATAAAATGTACACAGATTCAGCAAATCAAATGATTGATGATGCAACCACCTTGGAAATCATGGCACAATGCTCCACTGTATGAAAGCATATAAGCTGCCTTTTCAAGTTAAATGTATTTGTGATACTGCTACTGTGATCTTTATACTTCATCTATAACAAATTTTGCAGTATGACACAGTACTGCGAAACTAACAGATATCACTGACTCAGTTATTAAAGATCTGTAATGATGTCTCTACTGTGGTGAGAATTGTGCAGGTCTACACCAAATTTGACATAGCAGACATCAACAAGCAGGGTGAGCAGTGACGTAAATGTCTTTCATCAAATTGATAAGGCAACAAAGAGTTTACCCGTCTAGACATCAGACTTCGGATCTGACAAATCAGAAACCGAAGGCAGAGGAGGTAATTTTACGAATATAAAACTCTTAATTAAGAAGACAGCTGGTATGTAAGCGTGTGAGAAGAATTAAAGGTGCTTCATGATGTCAACTTGATGCTCTTTTACTTAAACATTTAAACCTAGTTGGGACGATATATTCTCCTCCTCTATATCACAGAGAGAAAACTGTTTGTTTTAATTAAACCGGTAAAACTCACCTGAAGAGACCAGCAGGAAGAAGACAAACGGTAAAATGCGCCAGAGTGGCGCAGATCTCCCAGCAGACATTCACCGAGCCGTGTATTTGTGCAGTTCCACACTTACTGCTCTTAATGTCCGATAGTGCATTTCCGAAGAGCAACAATTAAGTTTAATCTGCGAAACCTTACACGATCATCTAAATTCCAAGTTTTTATAAGTTTTAGGTTGAACTAGTCACAGATGTCTATCTATCTTTAACCTTACAGCTTAATTGCTGCGATCCCGACCGCACTCCGACGACAAAGAGATTCACACAACAACAACCTTCCCACATACCACTCACCAGTCATAACAAAGTTATTAAAATGTTTTCTGTAGGCGCGGCAAGATCTGACCAGCTGACACACCGCGTTTGTTATTACGCAGCTCTGCAGGACCACGCAGATCAGACTTATTCCTCTGTGTGTCCGTGTTTAAAAAATAAATAAATAAAATAAAAATCTCATATTATTATCATCGAATAGAATCATGGCATTTTTTTAAATTTAGAGACACTTTTCATTAAATTCACAACTTTGAGTTGTGTGACAGATATCACATCTATTTTTTCCTACAATCACACATAGAAACAGTGAAGGGTAGAAACTTCGATCCAAGGGCGTAGATTTGGCATGGACGGAAGGGACACGTCCCCACCAATATCCAGCGATTATTGAATTGTCCCCACCAATAATTCGATCTCTTCCAGTAAAGACAAACAAAACGATCTGTCAGCGTCTCATTCACTCAGCGGGGCAGAAAGAGTTAAATTACGTTCTCTATTAGAGTCCTACGTCATGTCTGAAAAGCGTCTGGACGACTACGATGACCTGGATGACTGAGAACCTTCACAGACACCTACTTCATGTGACAAATATGGCCAATGTGATTGGCTGAGCCTTTCAGGGAGCTCTGTTTAATTTTAGCAGCAGCAAGCCTGCGCTGAGAGGACCTGCAAGGAGGAGAGGAGGATGGCAGCAAAAAGTAAAAACCTGGATATAAGAAAGTATTTTTCAAAGAAACCTGTAAGTCACTTAAAGCCAAGTTAACTCATGTGTCCGTCATAATAACGTTACAGGCTATGCCAGGCTTTGGCCCACATCAGTCTAAAATTGTATGTAACCATGAATAACGTGTTTTGGAAACTAACTGCACAACAGGCAGCACTATTAGTTATCTCAGTCTCAGAGTAGCATTTCTAATTTTGATTGAAACCGTGAAAACGGCAGCCTCGAGCAAGCCAGTATATTAGTTTACAGAGGCTGTTAAAATTATATGTCTAACGTTAAAATGTTGGTGACACAATTTCATCCTAATGGTACTAATGTATTCATAGGGTTAATTTTTGAGACAAAATATCATGAGGTAGTCATGATTTTGCAAATATTCCACCTTGTAGTGCAGTTTGCACAAATTGTTTTAAAAATGCACTCACTCTACAAACATTACTGATGAGTGACTCATCAGTAATGTTTATATAGTGTGCCTAAAATGATGCATAATTTTGCTGAGAGATCTTTTACTTAGATCTTAGATGAGTAGTTTTATGGACAAAAACCACCAGGTCATTCAGTGTTCCCTTAGTGCTAATGTATAAGAGATGTTGGTGTAATATAACTGAAGTAATGTTGTTAAGTCCTTAAAGTCATATTCTTTTATTGTCATGACTGTATCTGAAGCTATTTTTATCTTTGTATGTTACCTGATTTATATGAAATATGGCTGAAGTAAACTAAAGTATAAAATACTTAGTCAGTCATTTGTTTAATAGTAATTTAACATTATATAATTCACATATAAAACTATGAATTGTAATTTTAAATGGTTTAAAAGCATGTAGAATAGCATATGTAGGCAAGTATATTTCTCCTTTTTTTTATCAAGAAGCAAAGACAAAAAGGAAAAAAAAAGAAACAGGGCAGGGATCGGTGGTCGAATCATCCGTCCCCACCAATGCCAAAACCAAATCTACGCCCTTGGTCTGATGAGTCCAAATTTGAGATCTTTGCTTCCACCCACCGTGTCTTTGTGCTTGAATAGATGGTCTCTACATGTATGGTTGCCAGCGTGAAGCATGGAGGAGGAGGTGTGATGGTGTAAGGGTGCTTTGCTGGTGACACTGTTGGGGATACACCATTGCATCCTGCGGTTTGCAATGCACTTGATGATTTTCATCTGTGGAAACCCATTCCATGAAGCTCTCTAAGCACTGTTCTTGAGTTAATCGGAAGGCCACATTAAGTTTGGATGACTGATTGTGGAAAGTTTGCGACCTCTGTGCACTATGTGACTCAGCATTCCCTGACCCCACTCTGTAGATGGCCTACCACTTCATGCTTGATGTTCCCAATCACTTCTATTTGTTATAATACTACTAACAGTGTGGAATATATAGTTGTGAGGAAATTCCATGACTGGACTTGTTGCACAGGTGGCATCCTATCACAGTATCATGCTGGAATTCACTGAGCTCCTGGGAGCGATCCAGTCTTTCAAAAAGAATGGATCACTCTCACTTTCTTTATTTTTTTTCCAACTTTGTTTTGTTGATTTCAGCCATGATATACAAAGTTAGAAACAGCAAAGTCAATTTTGATTTCAGAACAATTGTATGTCCATTACGATTGGGAAAATGAGGGAACTGCTTTTTTACAAAATCTCTAGCCTGAAGATAACGAAAAAAATTGGAATTAGGCAGGTCGTATTTAGACGATAGGTCAGCAAAAGATAGAAAGGTGTCATGACTGTACAAGTCCTTAACAGTCCTAAGTCCTTTATCTTTCCAACTTCTAAAGGCCGCATCAATGTTTGAAGGTACAAAATTGCAATTTTTTAGTAAAGGTGTTAGCAAAGACGGCCCAAGTAGCCCAAAGTATTTTCTAAACTGTCGCCAAATAGTTACCGTTTCCTTAGCTATTGGATTCTCCCCAACAAGGGTTGGAGAGAAGGGGAGTGGTGAGCTGAGTATTGATGATAATGAGTAACAGCTAGATGCAGTTTCCATTTGTACCCAGGCTGGTACAGGGGGGTCATTGTGAACCCAATGTAAGAGTTTTTGTATGTTAGCTGCCCAATAGTAGTGTCTAAAATTGGGCAGACCAAGACCACCGTCAGTTTTAGAGGACTGAAGAATAGGCTTGCGAACTCTAGCTTGTTTCCCTCCCCATATGAAATGTGACAGAATCTTTTCTAACTTGTCGAAGAATGCTTTAGTAAGAAGAATTGGGACATGTTGAAAAAGATACAAGAATTTGGGGAGGACACTCATCTTTATCAGGTTAACTCTCCCTGCCACTGACAATGGTAGTGAAGTCCAACGGTCACAACCTTTCCCAACGTTGTCTAGTAGGGATAGAAAATTCTCCCTCATCATTTTAGGTATAGAAGAGGAATATCCCCAGATACTCAGATATCTAAATTTGTTTTCTGTCCACTTAAAGGGCACTACTGAGTGGGGAAGAGCTCTGGCCAGGGAGTTGAGGGGTTGCAACTCGCTTTTTTGATAATTGAGCTTATATCCTGACAGTGTACCATATTGGTCCAGTATGTCAAAAAGCACCGGGAATGAGTTTAAAGGGTCAGAAATGTACATGAGCAAGTCGTCTGCATAAAGGGAGAGTTTGTGGGTCACACCAAACCTTGTTATGCCTTTAAATCTATTCTCTGAACGCAGCCATATTGAAAGAGGCTCGATAGCAATGGCGAATAAGAGGGCGTGAGAGAGGGCACCCTTGCCTAGTGCCCCTCTCAAGTGGAAAAGGCGAAGACAAGTTGTTGTTAGTACGAATACAGGTGGATGGCGAAGAATATAGTAGCTTAACCCAGAGAATAAAGTCAACCCCCAAGCCAAACTTATCCATCACTTCATAGAGGAAGCTCCACTTGACGTGGTCGAAGGCTTTCTCCGCGTCAAGAGATACCACAACCTCTGGAATTGAATTGCACGATGTATGGATAATATTGATGTATGGAGGTATTGTTGTCCTCCATTTATACATGGCAGGAATCAAACTGTAGGAGAGGTAATAATAATAAAAGAATATGTGTTTGTATTAAGTAAAACAGTATATACATATATGTGTACGTAGCAGACTAGTGAGCATGCCAACAGTGGCATTAGAACAATAGTATAAACAGGGGTATTGTAAAGGAAAATGAGAGAAAAACAGTGAAAAACAATGAGGTTAGAATTACTCATACCATGCTGTCTTCTAGATACCAAACATCAAACTAAAATGTCATGAGCCCTTCTACGGAAGTGGCAGGATCCAACCATGACCATGTTTTCAGATCAGATCTCCAGAATGTTAGAGCTCAGGGGTCAGTGTGAGGTGATGTAGCTCCGGGCATCTTCTGGCGACGCTAGTCGCTTCCGGTTCCCTTCGTCAGTCATAATGAACAGTTTGGCCGGGTAGCGAAGCTGAGGCTTGAGTCCAAGGTCGTACAACTCCTTCATGACTCCGCAGTAAGCGGACCGTTGTTCCAGCACCTCAGGGCAGTAGTCCTCGACATTATGGATGGGGGTGTCCTTATATTTCAGTTTACCCCGCATTTCCCGAGCTTTGCACACAACGAGCTCACGGGTCTGGGAGCTATGGAAACAAACAACAACCGCTCGGGGCTTCGCGTTGGGGCCCACCAGCGCCCACCAGTTGGATCAAGCCCACCAGTGCCCGGTGGGCTCGATCCAACTCCCGGGCCATTTTCAAAATGTCCACTCCAAATATGTCCACAAGCATCTGAGAAAAGAACACCGTTGGCCTGGGCCACTCAAAATTTTCAGCAACCCCCAAGAGGCGAATGTTGCGGCGGCTTCTGCTTTCAACGTCAATTAGCCTAGCTCTCAGCTTATCGTTATCCTCCACCACTACCGCTAACTTAGCCACCACGTCCTGGAGCTCCGCATTTGTAGCTGTGGCCGTGGTTTCCAAAGCCGTAATCCGTTGGTCATGGCTGTTGAGAGTCATTTGGATGCTGTCCAACTTGTTTTCAAGTCGCTGAACGGATGTTTTGAATTCTGCCGAAAGTGAGGCTTTGTGCTCATCCAGCGTGGTCTTTAGCATAGCCATGATAGCCTCATTAGCCGCACCGAGCTCCTCTCTTTTTTGCTCCTGGTTCCTTGTGTTTCTACTGGTCATCTTGGCAGATTATTATACCAGACAAACAATACCACCAATATAAGTCCCCACTTTGTAGCGAGTAGTGAGAAAATTATTAAGTAGTTGTGATAAAAGTAGGAGCCCTGCGAAGACTATTCCGACATGCCGTCAACCGGAAGTCGTATTCTAAATTTTTGACTCATTAAAGTAGCCACTTCCGGCAGATACAACAACTAAATACAGCTTTCTACAATAGAAATCAAATATTCTTTAGAACCTTTGCAGAAGTTCCCATAAATGTGTCGCACTTGTAGGTTGCTTTGCTTTCAGTCTTCTGTACAGTTCAACTCAAACCAGCTCGATGAGGTATAAGTCTGAAGACTGTGCTGGCCACTCCATGTTAGTTTTGGGTCATTATCTTTCTGTAGGTTAAACCCCTGACCAACTAGGCACATGCCAGAAGGTATTGCACGCCGCTGCAGAATGCTGTGGTAGCTGTTTTGGTTCAGGGTGCCTCTCACTGTGTACAAGTCACCGACCCTGGATCCAGCAAAACAGCCCCAGACCATCACACTTCCTCCTCCATGTTTGACAGTTGATGCCACACACTGGAGAATCATCCTTTCACCTACTTGATGGAGAACAAAGATCCTGCATGATAACCCAGAGAAGATTTCAAATTTTGATTCACCAGTCCAAAATACCTTCTTCCAGTCTTCAGTAGTCCAGTAGCAATGTTTCATGGCCCAGGCAAACCTCCTTGTCTTATTCTGACATCTTAGCAGTGGCTTTCTTGCTGCATCTCGCCCTGTCAAACCTGCAGCTCGAAGTATTCTCTTCCCAGTTGAAACTGAGACTCGCTTACTACGCCCACTTTCAAGCTGTGCTTGAAGCTGTTGTCCTGTGAGCCACCTATCAAGCAAGCTGTTAACTCTCAGAAACTTGTCCTCTGACTCAGTTGTGGCTTTGGGTCTGCCTGACCTCTTCCTGTCAGAGCTTGCCCCAGTGTTTTAGTGCCTTTTGACAGTGAAAGAAACTGTACTCACTGACACCTTGATTTTCTTTTCAATTCCTCTTTAGGAAAGACCTAGATTTTTAAGTGTTGTGATTAAGGATGGGTATCGAAAACCGGTTCTTGTTGAGAACCGGTTCCCACTGTTTCAATTCCTTGGAATTGTTGCCATTTTTGCAAACGATTCCCTTATCGATTCCAGTCGCCCTGAATGACGTCACCACGTTGCGGAGCGTCATTTACCTGGAAGGAAACATGGCGGCTCAAATGCTAAAAAGTTTGGTCATACTTTACGAGAACGGATGACAACAGGGCAACTTGCAATACTTGCAAAGTAGATATTTCATTTAAGGAAGGAAACACTACGAATATGCAAAAGCATTTGCTCACAAAACACACGATAACCTTAAATGAATGTTGTGTTTTTAATTCCGCTCCGGACTCGTGAATCTCAACCCAGCAGTAGCGGTAACGTTTGTACGTCCTCTCCCGTTAATGCGGCAGGTACATAATAAACTAACAGTGCATATTATGTTAGCGCGATCTGCCTTATTACAAAACCTGCCATTACTGTGCGC
>VUQY01046393.1:0-10707 GCA_015108415.1 Tilapia sparrmanii | reverse complement strand
ATCTTAAATGACTGTTCAGTACAGAAATGAAGCCCAAAAATCATGTTTTACTGTCCTGTGGTCTCAGCCTCAGATACTTATCAAATCACACAAAGCTCTTGTAGAAACAAGTGAACAAAATATGTTCTCCTTCATTTCTGTCAAACAAAGTTGTATGACACGTTTCCAGCGGTTAGTATCATTGTTGCTAGGCAACCTGGGAAGCGCGATGGAGACTAGACCGTCCCATACAGACAAACTTGCTGTTTCTTGCTCAACACTGCCCCTAGCGTCCTGGAGCACTTCCGTTGTGATTTGGAGTTTGCATGTGTTTTGGAGTTTGCATGTGTTTTGGAGTTTGCATGTGTTTTGGATTTTGCAAGTGTTTTGGAGTTTGCATGTGTTTTGGATTTTGCAAGTGTTTTGGATTTTGCAAGTGTTTTGGAGTTTGCATGTGTTTTCGAGTTTGTACGTGCTTTGGATTTTGCAAGTGTTTTGGAGTTTGTACGTGCTTTGTCTCTAGGGGCCACCGTAGTGTGGCACTTCAATGAAGTGCACATTTGTTTGTCATTAGTGGAAAGAGATTACATCAAAGCATCATATGCTTTAAAGACCTTAAAGCAACCACTGTTTTAATTGTGGGGCCCCATATTGACAGTGTCATGATCTACTGTTGGGTTCTTATATTTCACTTAATGTGAAACTTTTAAACTGAAAGTGGTTTACATCGTTTGAATCACAAGGCTCTGCTTTTTGAAATAAAAATTTTAAAAACTCAAACTTCCCTGTTTCAGGGGCTGAAAGATTATGAGGGTAATGACTATAGTATTACTATACTATATGATACACAGATTATTGTGTGTATGGTTAGCAGAATGATGTAAAGTGTAAAAGGTCATTCCTCAAAATAAGATCCGTAGCTCCTCCAGTTCATGTGTCAAAGTATCCTTGGACAAAGTTCTGAACTCTGAACGTGCATTTACCCAGTAGGCACAGATAAATGCATGGTATGAATTTGGTGTAATAGACTGACTGACTCTTGTAGTAGCAAGCACTACTGTTCACGTTGTGTAGCATGGCACCTTTCCGTTCACTAACCTGGATATTCAATGTTATTTTTTTACATTTCAGTAGAAAATATGACAACAAATAGTGCATTTGACTGGAAATTCATTTGGTAGCTTTTATATCAAAAAGCAAATACATCAATATAGTGTAACATCTCTATGACGACACACACAGTTATGTCGATAACTTTTACGGTTACTACATAATTCACTTTCTTTTCATTGAACCACTGTCTGAGAATCATTTCTCTGTGGTAAGAATTACTGGTTACTGTTGGCAGGAAGCAAAAATGTACAGTTGTGTTAAAGCTTTCACGTGGCTCTGTGCAGTTCTGTTCCAAACTGTGATTCAGCAGGTCCTGCCACAGTATTGAGTTGAGGTCTAGACTTTAACAACTGCAAATGTCTCAGTGTTTATTTTGTACCTAATTCCATTTGTCAAAATAACGACATCTGTGGATAAATGCCACTGGAAGTGTTGAACTAATGACAGATTGGCTGAGGTGGGTTTTAATGCACAGCATCGTAGATGATTAGTGTGCATTAACATCTGTGCATCCACTGTAATGAACATATGACCACGGTAAATTATTTAACTATTGATAAGAAGAGTTTTAGTGCAGTGTTGTCATTTTAAAGTGATAAACTAGCTCTATAACAGCATTGTACACTGGCTAGGCTAGCTAGCCTCTGTGTAACTCCCTTGTAGATTTGTTGTTGTGCTTGGGCTCATTCTGCTGTTTCATGACCCAATTTTAGCCAAGCTGTAGCTGTGGGGCAGATGTCCTTTTCTCTAGAATACTTTGTGATGGACAATCGTGCATTGTAGCCAAACATCCCCCCTCCTCACCTGTCCGACGAACATTATTCCAGAAGCAGTTCATTACTGCAAACCTGTTTTTGCAATTTCTCTGACCTTTGACCTCTGGCTTGGGATGAATTTCCTGGGCTACCACACACCTGAATGCTCCTGACCAGCAAACCTTTGTGTTTATAGATGTGTTCACACTTAACTGCTACTTAACTTCATTCCTGCAGACGCAGCAACAGTGTCCTTAGTTTTTCACATTATGCACAGAATCCTGTGAAAACCTTTTGCAGTTGTGTAATATTCAGTTTAGATCATACAATCAATATGCAAGTTCTAAAAACTTTTATAGTGTGTACAGCGGGGAAATTAGTTTGACCTTTCTCTTCTTTAGTAGGACCCTTCCATTTAAGTACCAGTCCATTTTAAAGTGGACATTTGAGGAGTGTTGTGCTGGAGATATGGTTTGACATTCTCGAGCACACCTGATGGCTTTTACCCAGTAATCTCTATATCTGTCTGCTCTCCCACCTCCTCCTTTTGTTCTTTATATAATGCACAGGCAGCATGGCAATCAGGCCAGATGAATACCGTGTTCATGAAGCTCCCCAGTTGTGATTAAGCAGCATGATTAGTACATGTGTAGGTGGTCATTATAAATTAAGAGCGGGTCCTTTGCATAAAAGAAGATGGAATGAGCTGTAACCAGTCAGAAAAAGCAAGGTCTGCAATAAATCACCCAGCAGCAGCTTCTTCATCTGGACCTCAGCATATTTTAACAAGAAAATATCTGAGAGTACTCTGGGAGCACTCTGCTGCCACTGACACAGGAAAGCGTTAGTGGACACATCACTTCTATTAACCCAAGGGCAAAAACTCTAGAATGGCGTTATCAGTGCTGTCCTCACATTGCCCAGCATCTGCTGCACTATAACAGTTCTCAGTGTCCTGAAACCAACAGCCGAACGAACACATTATCAATGGCCCTGCTGATTAGACTGCTGCAAACTCTCCCAAATGTCATCTCGATGAAAGCAGCTACTGAGGAAAATACTGAAATGGGAGTAGAGGTGACCAACTAAACATCTGAAAGTAATGATTCTGCATATACTATAAACTGACAGATAGAAGCCTTTATATACATCCATACATCTTAGTAAAAGCTTCTGTTTGAGAGAGCATATTACTGTTAATCTAATGTTTAACAGTATCATATGTTTTTATATTATTTTAATTTATAGAAAGTTAGCCTGCTTCTTTTTTATTCTTGATGATAATTAAATGATGATTAATTAACACAATATTGTGTTATGTGTTACATGCTGAAGAACCTAAACAAAACAACCACCCCTGGACAATTTACTGATTGTTTTATGTCCTGTCAAATCACCTTAGGTTCACTGAGGCTTTCCAGTGCAAGGCCTGTGATCACCTGTGATCAACCCTACTCATCATTTAAGCCAGGATGAATAAGGTTATTCTAGCACGTGACATTTTTTATGGAGATTATCTGCTCATGACTTTTTGTCTCTTTCCAATTGCCTCAGGTTTTAGTTACAATGTATAGACTAAAAAGGGTTAACATTTATAGAACTATTAACCACTCTGTGTCATCTGAATGAGTGAAATGTTTGAAATCATAATGTTTCACATCTCAGTATTCTTAATTTTCTTTCCATTGTCATCACAACCATCTAAACAGACCAGTTAGTGTGGATGAGTCTATCCGATTTGGCTAAAAACAAAGATGTCAGCAGCAGCTAAAACTGGTCACTTACTGGTCTGTTCTTCAATTCCTGTAAGCTGTGTGGAAAGCACACTGATGTGTAAAAGCTGGCTGTATGTATGAGGCATGTCAGTAAGCTTGCTACAAATTTAGGCAGGCGGGCAGGTGGGCATGGAGCAGGAGGAGTGTATCACTCCACTCCTCTGCATAGAAAACAATGAAGTGAAGCAGTGGAGAGCAGCCCACAGAGAGAGGTTATTAATCTCTGCTGCATCAAAACTCTCAGAAGGAACTGGCGCTGACACCCAAAACCAACCTTTGAATTACAACGCATAAAAGCAGGCCTGTTAATTACAGGGCCATGATGGCTGGATGGTGTTAGTGTGTTCCTGTTTTTCACTCAGTTCCACACTAGTAGAGGCCCAGTGGAACAGTGTGGGTGGTGGAAACAACCTTGAAGAGGCAGCTGCAGAAAAAACAATAGCTGTTGCCACTGTCATAGTCTCTAACTGATAGGCATCTGATGGTCACTTCAGGCCTCTGTGGGCTCAGGCAAAACTATTTGTTGGCTCTCCATCAAACTAACAGACAAACTGTTACTACCCATCTCTTCTGGTGTATTGCACCAGTGGAGTCAGAAGTCAGGAGAGAAGGAGGAGGTGAGTGAATGCACTCAGGGCACTTTTATCCAACAGAGAGAAGCCCTGCAGATTTAGAGCTGTGTTTTATGACTGGAGAAGGAGAGGTGGTCTTGGGGCACCACGTCCCAATCCTGTCAGCTTGGAATGCACTTAGAATTAAAGAAATCAAAGTGCTTCAAGTACTCCTCTCTCTGCCCTGTTCTTACTATCTCTCTGTATCTGGCTCTCTGTACTCTCTTGGGCATGTGGAACTGCCTGGGTGACTGTGCAGCAACTTTGTCCCACACATTCATCACTGCCATCCAGGCTGGGGAGAGAATATATTCTTCTACTGGCTGTGCGTGTTGCACACATTACTCATTTTATATGGGTGTGGAGGCTGAAGAGAGTGAAGAGAGTGGGGTAATGTTTGGGGTAGTGTAGTGGGGTGGAGGGGTCCTTCAGCTTTTTCTGCTGTTGGCAGTAGAAGATGGTTAATGGAAGCTTGGTAAAGTGCATCTCCATCGCACCACTATCACTGCAATCACAGTGATATAACCTCCTCTCTCAGGAGTGATAGTTGCTTTTTGGCCCAGGGCATGAGAAACAAACCTGCACCACAGACCACCTACTCTGTATGTTTAAACCCATCAGAGAGAAGAAGGAAAAATCTTAAGCAATGACACATTACACAAGAACGGGACAGAAAATCAGGGGCAACAAGTCTGATGTAGCGATGTATGTACATTTGAAAGTTTTGAGTATTGACAACGTTTTCTTCAAGGTCTTTTATATTGTATATTACTGTTTATAGCCATCTGTAAAACATGGTGGAGGCTCTATCACGGTTTGGTGCTTCATTCCAGCAGGTGGTGTATGGGATTGTGTCAAAACTGAACCTGGAAAAACACCATCGGATTTTCATCTACGAGGCAATACAACCAGTGTTGGGGAGTAACGGAATACATGTACCACTGTTACGTATTTAAAATACAAAATATGAGTAACTGTACAGTTACCGTTACAGTTACCATTTAAAAGGGTGGTATTCAGAATACAGTTACTTTGTTGAAATAAATGGATTACACGCGGTATTTTCCTGTTTCATATGTTAGACTGTCCCCTCTCTATTTTTGGTAATTCCACACCGGTGTAAAACCAAACAAAACACGCATTAAGAGGCTCTAATACCTGTGTCTCATTCTCGTGGCCCATGTCATCCCTAGTTGAAGAAATATTTTTAAAAATTATTAAAATAAATATTTAATAAGAAGGCAATAGGCAGATTATTACAGGCATAGCCCTAAAGATGGCGGCGCACACTGTTGCAGCGGCTTACGGCTCTCCGTCTCAGTACTCCTTTCTACACCCACCAGGGCCTTGCTGAGGCTAAAAAACCAACTACACAAGCCACCTCTGCCAAGCCTCTATCTCTCCAATGCCAGATCCCTCATCCCCGGACGGTGTTCACATAATTGCAGATGACTTTAATAAGGCCGACATAAAGACTGTGCTCCCAAAGTTCTATCAGCATGTCAAATGTCCCACCAGGGGAGATAAAACTCCAGATCATCTTTACTCCAACATCAAGCATGCATATAGAGCCATACCCCTCCCCCACCTCGACCAGTCCGACCACCTCTCCCTCCTGCTCGCCCAGCCTACACCCCCCTCAGACGCAGTGCCATGCCCACCACAAAGACTGTTACAGCCTGGCCTGAAAATCCTCTCTCCAAACTGCAGGACTGCTTCACACAGACAGACTGGGACATATTTGAACACCAGGACCAGACACTTTCGCAGGATCAGTATTGGACTATATCAAGTTCTGTATTGGAAATGTGACTGTTAAAAGGGAGTTTTTCCTTCCCACTGTCGCCAAAGTGCTTGCTCATAGGGGGTCATATGATTGTTGGGTTTTTCCTTGTATGTATTATTGTAGGATCTACCTAAAGCACCTTGAGGCGACTGTTGTTGTAACTTGGCACAACAACAGAGTTGTCAAGAGTGATTGTGGCAGATGAAGTCTAAAAGGTTCTCTGCAGTGCTGCCTGTTGCATCAGCCACTGAGGTATAGGTGGAACTACAGGGGAGCTACAGGAGTAATTCATTGCCACTGCAGATGTTCAAACAGTCAGTGTTCATCGATCCTGAGTGCTTCCCTTAAAAAACAGGCAAGCCAAAGAAGTGCCTGAAGATGCTTTTTCGAGACCTCTGAGCATAAATCAATCTATTCTCCTGGTGCATCAGGCTATATTAAAATCTGATGTTTCAACTTAGCTGGTATATTACTCTTTAACAGTGAATTTGAGCTAGCAGTGTCTCAGTAGGAAAACTACTGAGTGCATAGTCACAGGCAGTGTTTCGCCCTTGCAGTTAAAAAGGTGGATATCCAATATGGCTCTTTTGTCTTTTTTTTCAACACCTGCTGTCAGCAAATAGTGTGTTTTCAGATCTGTTTTAACATCAAAATATCATCTCCCAGTGGACTGGTCCATCTAATGTCATGTAAAATGTGCTAACCCTCTTTGGGGTAAATGCAATAATCTAATGTAATGAAACCCCTGAGGAAATGCAAGGTTTTTGCAAGATCCTAATATAAAACATTAAATAAATAAATCACAGTTACCTACAAAAGATTTGGAGTATTTCAAATGTATTACTTCATAATATTTTTTCAGCATTTTATTCAACCAAAATTCATAGAAAGCAAGTTGAATACACAATAAAAAGCTTTACTCCTGCAATTGGTTCATCTGTCAGAGATACCAGCTTGTGGAAAGAGTTTTCATGATGTAATCAGTGGCTCAAACTGAGATAAACTGAGTTAGAAATGAGGATGTTAAACTGATGATGTTGCACATATGCTTGCAACATTTTTACCTAATTGAATACATAATGATTTGATTGTAACGTTTTGTCAATCACTGTTTTTGCGTCAGAAATAATTAATGTAACAAGCCAAGTCGTAGCTAATACACACATTTTAGTTCAGTTATTTCAGTTAATTTACTAATATATTACCATATCCAGAATTTGGGATGGGATACTGAGCTGAGGAGGAGAAGAGGAATGTGATGGGAGGCATGGAAAACAGGGAGGGAAGGGAACCTTTGATTCTGCTGAGTCGAGCAGACAATTACTGCTGTGGCAAAATAATCTAAGCAAGTAAAGACTAAAATTAAAAGCAGGGACGAGGCGATGAGACCATACTGGGACAGAGTAAAGTGGGTCATTGATAACAGAGAAACTGGTGGCAGATCTGGTGGAAGAGGAGGTAGCATTGAAAGATGAGATACATTTTTACTGTTCCTTATTTTATTCTCGCTTTCTGGTCAAAAACAGATTAGAAATTATATGAATGAAGATATTTAGGTTTCATTTAGTCATAGCCAATTTTCTGTGGAATTACTAACTCTATGACTAACTAAGAGAGAAGGTGGGCAAAGAGACTAAAGTGAAATGTCTTTAGTTCAATGTACCGTTTAACTGAAACATGCACTTTGGCTTTTTAATCTCCACATGATCTATAATTGTGTACACAGCACAGAGAACAAAAAAAAAGGAAAAATAGATACTGTGCTGTTTGGTTATTATCATGCATAGCAAGGTGTTAATAGAAGACAGGAACAAAGAAACACACACACGTGGCAGACGTTTTTCCAGAGCTACAAATTTCTCTTTCTAAACAACACAAGTTAGCGCTCATGCCTGGATTTGAGTTTGCTCAAGGATACTGCAAGGAGAGCAAAAACTAGGAGACTCTTGAAAAACAGCTACGACCTGCAAGAACTCGGTCACATGATAAGTGAAACTGGCACATTTTAGTTATGACTTTTAGCAGCATTTGAAATTCACTGTTTTATGTTTTCTACTCTTCTGATTTTGAGGCTTCATGAACAAATATACACAGCCTATAAAAAGAAGGTATGTGTACCATATTAGTTTTGCTGCCAAAATTAATTAATTCATTGTAAAGTGTTTGTTTGTGTTAGCTATTATGCAAAACACAAACAAAACATTGCAAACTGATCATGATTTGATATGACAATGTTTTACAAAAAGGTAAAAATCAATGACTCTGATGATATTATTTCTGCACAAAACTTAGGTTAAGACCTTTGATCCATGGCCCAAACATCATTTGCAAATGGCGTAACTAAGCCATAAGCATTTAAGTAGCCCAAATTAAGCCCAAGTGTATATCTTTGTTCTTGTTTAAAAAGTCTTAACAACACCAACTTAGTCAAACTAATAGCTTACATAGTACAAGTAACATTGTACACTACTGGTCAAAAGTTTCAGAACAGCCCAATTTTTCAAGTTATTCATTGCAGTTCAAGTCATTCAAGTCCAATGAACAGCTTAAGGTACAAAGGTAAGTGGTGAACTGCCAGAGGTTAAAAAGGTAAGGTTAGCCAAAACTGAAAAATAATGTGCATTTCAGAATTATACAAAAAGACCTTTTTCAGGGACAACATGGGTTAACAGTTTAAAACTGTTCTGCAGCAATGGAGGTTGATCAAGCCTTGAAAGCTGCTGCTACTAATTCCTACAGCTGTTATAACTTTTCTGGATTACTTCCCCCTCTGTCTGCATAAAAGCAGTGCTGGAACACACTGATGTACCCTCGTGAGCATCAGTTGAACAGTATTGTACTGCAGAAAGTAATGTGTTGCTACAAACATGGTGAGAAAAAGGCAATTAACAGTGGAAGAGACACAGACCATCATAACACTTATAAATGTCGGTCTGTCCTACAGAGAAACTGCAAAGAAAGTCAAGGTGTCAGTGAGTCCAGTTTCCTTCACCACCAAAGGCTCAGAAACTGTGACAGGAAGAGGTCTGCAGACCTAAAGACACGACTGAATCAGAGGACAAGTTTATGAGAGTTAACAGCTGTGTGATTGGTGGCTCACAGGACAACAGCTTCAAGCAGCTTAATAGTGGTCGTAGTAAGAAAGTCTCAGTTTCAGCTGTGAAGAGAAAACTTCAAGCTGCAGGTGTGACAGGACGAGTTGCAGCAAGAAAGCCAGACAAAGAGGCTTATCTGGGCCATGAAACACCGACACTGGACTACTGAAGACTGGAAGAAGGTATTATGGACTGATGGATCAAAGTTTGAAACCTTCAGTTCATCACGCAGGATCTTTGTACGCCGTCGAGTAGGTGAAAGGATTATTAGAAATATTAAAAATTAGAGTAATAGATATTTAAGTTACATACTCTCTTCCCAGACATAAAAACATTTACAGCAATTAAAATGATTTGATGACAGGTCTTTAAAAATGAAATTAAACCTTTAAAAACACAGTGCACATTAACTTCTTGTCTTTAAAATTTCCATGTTTCAACCTGAGAACATTTTGTTCTCACTCTCACTGTGTGACACAAGTATTTAATCTAATCCGTACAGTACCACATTACAACAGTTATATTGTAAGGGTAAGGTTCTTCAATAATATAGTGTGTTCTGCTGCCCCCTACTGGACTTTCAGAATATTTTCTTACTTATTTACTGTGAGAAAGTATTACTTTAATATATGAATAGGTTTCCATTATTATTATTATTATTATTATTATTATTATTATTATTATTATTATTATTATTATTATTATTATTATTATTATCATTATTATCTCATATGTTGAAATATAAAAATGATCTTGTGGACTCTGGTGGTTCTGACATTGATTATTACATCCCTCTGGGAAAATAACTGACTCTGCTCTCCATCACCTGAATAAGTGTGCTAGAGGCACGGCTGCTTTCATTGGCAGGTCTCCAGCCCAGGCAGCTACACATTTTAATACTTTTTTTTCATTTCACAGAATTTTCCTATTACAGGGAGTGCAGAATTATTAGGCAAGTTGTATTTTTGAGGAATAATTTTATTATTGAACAACAACCATGTTCTCAATGAACCCAAAAAACTCATTAATATCAAAGCTGAATTTTTTTGGAAGTAGTTTTTAGTTTGTTTTCAGTTTTAGCTATTTTAGGGGGATATCTGTGTGTGCAGGTCAAAGGAGTTTGCAAAGAAAAGCGTCTGGACTTCTTTAAGTTGCTTGAAGGTGTTTCACCTCTCATCCGAGAAGCTTCTTCAGTTCTAAGGTCAAATGGCCGAGAGTCCCAGATTTAAACCCAGTGGGAGTATCCCCCCAAAGAGGGACAATGGACCCCCTGGTGATCCTCTAATCACATGAGTCAAGGTGTGAAAGCGGGTGTGGGACCTAATTAGCCAGGGTTTCGGGTGAGCTCATTGTGAAACCTGGCCCCACCTTGTCATGTGAATTCCTGAGGTCAGATGGCCCAGGATGTGAGTGGGCATTAAGGCGTCTGGGGAGGGAACTCAAAACTGGATTATAGACAGTTGGTGTCGTAAACCCCCGCCTCTGTTCAAAGATGGTCGCTCACAGTGGACATAGATGGCCTCTTTCACTCCTCTTTCAAACCATCTGTCCTCTCTGTCCAAAATGTGAACATTGGCATCCTCGAATGAGTGA
>VUQY01046383.1:0-10037 GCA_015108415.1 Tilapia sparrmanii | reverse complement strand
GTTGCAGAAAGGCGCGACAAAGAAGGTGCATAAGAAATACAGCAAGCTGAGGGGATTGAACTACCAGAAGGCAACATTGCAGACATAGAGGACAGTTACAAGTACCTGGGGATCCCGCAGGCGAATCTTCTATCTACTGACTGACATCAAGACAAGAAAGAAAAGAAACATCCACGAATACATCACGAAGATGGCCCCAACTGACAGCGTGCTCAGTGAAAACCTCAGGCAGCAGAAACCCAAGAAAGAGGAGGAAGACGAGGAACCATCATGGAACCCTGCATGGTATGTACCGGCAGATAGAGGAGGTGGCTGATACCCAGAAATCCTACCAGTGGCTGGACAAAGCTGGACTGAAAGACAGCACGGAGGCACTAATCATGGCAGCACAGGAACAAGCTCAGAGACAAGATCCATAGAGGCTGGGGTCTATCACACCAGGCAAGACCCCAGGTGCAGGCTGTGTAAAGATGCCCCTGAGACAATCCAGCACATAACAGCAGGGTGCAAGATGCTAGCAGGCAGAGCATACATGGAACGCCATAACCAAGTGGCCGGGATAGTGTACAGGAACATCTGTGCTGAGTATGGCCTGGAAGTCCCGAGGTCAAAATGGGACTTCCATGGTAAATGGGCTTTTCTAATCTCCCAGAGCACTCTGTACAACATGCCACATTCACTTTCTTCTAATAGCTTTCACTCTAACATTGACACTCATTCATACTCTGATGGATGCACCTAAGAGCCACTTGGGGTTAGTATGTTTCCCAAGGATATAGGGTGTAGGTAACAGTGGTCCCAGTGGTAATCAGAGCACTCGGTGCGGTGACCCCAAACTAGGCGAGTGGATCCAGCAGATCCCAGGAACAACATCGGAGATCTCTGTACAGAAGAGTGCAGTCCTAGGAACAGCTAAGATACTGAGCAGGACCCTCAAGCTCCCAGGCCTCTGGTAGAGGACGCGAGCCTGAAGGACAAACTGCCCGCAGGGCTAGAGGGGATTTTTTTTTTTTGTGTGTGTGTGTTTTTGTGATTTATTAAAAATGTGCAACAATAAATGGAAATACAGTATATGAGGCAAAAACAGTGTGTAAAGATTTTATACAATGAGGGTATAATCATGGTGAAGACCAGCATTTTCAACCACTTACTTTTATTTTTCAACACAGAACTCCGTTAGTCAAGTTTTCTTTCTGTCGTTACCATAATTAGTCCTGCAGTTTTCTTGAAGGGCATTCCAAAGCTGATCTTTGTGCTAAGATGGGAAGCAGAGCCTCCATCACTTACAAGATTCTAATGTGTTTTTTTATCGAGGTATACTTTTATTGCATTGGTGTGTTTGGGATTAGGGCTGGGTATCATCACTGATTTCTAGAATCGATTTGATCCACGATTCGATTCGATTCGAATCAGGGAAATTTTGCCTCAGGCAGTCAGAAATATTATAATTATTATTATTATTATTATTATTATGATCACTTATCAGTACATATCTATATTTTTATATCTATAAAAAGAAAGCTGACTCTTGTGAGACTTTATCAAAGGTGTGAGCATCACAGCCGATGCCTTTGTGTCGAAGTGACTGAGGATAAAACACAGAAAAACATGAAGGAGATTTTCCTGGTCTGGGTTTTTATAGCAGATGACCCAAAAATATTGTGCAGTAGATCAAAAACGTAGTGAAGCAGAGCAAAGTTACAGAGGTTTGATTAGAGACACAGCTAAGCATTTTGCAATTTTGCATAATTTTAAAAAGTTTAAATTTGTTCAGTATTGAACGGCAGAAATGAGGTTTTCTTGTCGGAAGTAAGTAAAAAAAACAGAAAAAAACAGAAAAAAAAACAGCCGACACCGTAGACTGCTGGGTAAAAAGTAAGTGAATAATGCAAAAAACCCAGAGATTTTTAGATGGGAAACTATTCCTGAGAGAGAGAAAGAGAGAAGTAAAGTGCGATTTTATCGTGGTGGAAGCAAAACAGCAAAAGTCAGAGGAAATTCATGATGATGTTTATGTGAAGCGTAGTTTGGATCTTCTTTTACTGCTGGTTCGGTCAATATTGTTTGGAGAGAGATAAAACCTGCAGCTTCAGAATCAGCGCAAAAAGGACATAAACACAGAACGCCCACCGACGCTTCAAAATCAGCGAGCTGTCGGCTTTCAGCCCCGACCGTGTCTCTGCCGTCGGGTGAGAAAGGCGACATCTCGCTGATTCTGATCCGCGGGTCCGACCTTTGTGTTTACGTCTTTGTGCAGAATTGTTCCTGCTCTCATTTACTGTTTTAGCTGTTTGGTGGTTGTAGAAATTTTGTGAGGTTTAACCTGAGATTCTGGCGTTTCGGGCAAAATAAACTTATATTTAAAAATCGATTCAGGATTGTAATCGATTGATATCACGTTATCCAAGCTAGAATCGATTTTAATCAATAAATCGATAATCAAAACCCACCCCTATTTGGGATTAATGACATACTGAAAAATGAAGCAGTATATGTGATGCTTTTGAGATGCTATAGCATGGAGGATCACAATCTGCTGGTACTTTTCTGCCTTTATCATTTTGACAAGATCCTCAGCACCACTGGTTGAAATGTAGTGAAGTTTGCATTTTCAAAGTTTCAACTGAACACATGGGAAGATATTTCATGCTGTTGTGACAGGCTCCCAGGAACAAAAATAGCAGAGAAATACAATCTAAAATTTGTTCTTTGCTAACTTGTTCTTTATAGATTTATAGATTAAGTGATTTACAGGTCAATGTTAACTGGATTAAGAAACAAGCAAACAAACAATGTTCCACCTAAAATTTGTTTCCAGTGGCTTTAAATCACTGATTTTGTTAGGTCTCTCTCCAAGCCTGTGTTCAAGGTAAATAAATATTAGTTGCAATGATAATTTGTACTGCTTTTAACAGCATACAGTATGAGTTCTGTGTAGCAAACTAAGTTACTGTGATTTTATACAGAGATCTATTTTTTTGTTGTCATCATTCTCTTAGTGGATTATTTTGCTAATGTAGAACTCATATAGAAGCTACAATGTCAGTTTTCTTGCATCTGTGACAAAAGCTCAAATAGCTCCGTATTTCCACATTTGTATCTGTGGATATGCAAACATGCAGTTGTGATCACAAGTTCACATCCAATCATCATCATCTAACCCACGCAGGGTCAAAGGTGCATATACAGGCTCAAATAAATAAAGTGTGTAAAATCTCACTGCAGTCAGCTGAATTCTGCATTATTATTGCTACTGCTTTATAACATGACAAGCCCAAGGCCTGTTAAACTTTTTGTTAGTGTTCCTGATTGACTGCACCAGCTAGTTTCTTTCTGTCAGCATAAAATGGATTTGTTTGGCAGCACTCTTCTGATTGGCCTGAAAATCCAAGAGCTAAGAAGGAGAACTGTGGTCAGTTATCCAACCAGAGTTTTGTCACAAGCTTGTTGATGACTTACAAACGTATCCTGTTAAGGTTCAACTTGCTAAGGGACATTTCACCAAATATTCATGGGGATTAATGTAGATATGTAGATCCTGTATGAGGTTGGGAATTGCACCTAATACTTAAATAAAGATCTGTTCTGTACAGTTACTCCACCCTGAAAGATGCCCATAATGAGTCTCAGACCACAACTGTAGATCTTTGACATTAGGGCCTTTCTGGCTTTAACATTTGACATTTTTACTTTTTCTTTGCATGTCTTCGTGCTGTAGTAACAGTATACTATTACAGAATAAATGAGGTAATGTGACTTCAATGCAGGATAAGGGAAAATGCACACATGCGTGAGAACAAATGCCTTTTTGTGCTGAACATTTCTCTTTGTATTTCCTGTCGTGATTGTGAATCAAAGTGCTGCTGCTTTAAGTGCTACTTGCTGAAACATTCTGCATTGTAAAGAACATGCAAATGGCTGTGTGTACTGCCAGCCCTCTGTATGAACTATGTGTGTAATCATTTGCATGATAGTCAGCATGCAAGAAACAAGTGTGTTTCTAATACTACCTTTGCTTGTTTTCTTTGTCTCCTTTTTTGCTCTAGAAATCAACAGCAACAACATGCCAGGTGAGTTTTTTTAGTGAATAACGTCAGATGGAAACAGATATTCAGACAAGTGCAAACAGACTTGGTGCTACTGTTCCAGTTTAATGATTTACTGAAGTGTTCCTGTCTGTGCTTTAACATAATGCACATTGCATCCCCTGAAATGGGATATTTCTTTTACAAAGGAGGGACAAATGACTAAGACTATTACTATGACACTATATGTTAATTATTCAACCATGTGTAGATATTAGGTTTATCTTTCAGTTACAAATGTCCATAATATTTCTGTTTATTCCTTCAGAAATTTGATATTCAACACAGATTTTAGGATCCTGCCTCTTGGGTCGTTTCATCATACCACTAGTTACAGATTACTTACCTCTAACAAGTTCTATTGGGATATTTAAGTATCTGATTGAAAACAAAGCATTTATTAAACTAGAGCATTGCAGTAATTGTTATCTAGAAAAATTCTCATTATTTTACACCGTCTTTGCACAAAAGTGGTGAAATTCAGTTAATGTGGACTAAAACTTCACAGGACATTTATGGTGTGTCAAATGCTTGGACAGCTCACGAGCTGGCCTTCAGGAAATCATATTTAAAATATTATATATTCTGTCACGTTTAAACAATTCATTTTAAAGCAGCTATAATACTAAAAATATGCTCAAGTACTAAAGCGACACTGTAAAGACTAAACCAAAAAATAGAACTGGACAATAACCGGAAACAGAAAAACAGAAATGTCACTCCCATCAACTGGATGTTTAAATAAGCAGCTGTGTGTTAGCAAGACAGGGACATAAACTAATAAACTGAAGACATTTCAATAATGTGTTTATAATTTGTGTTTGCTGCCTCAAACGGCCAAAGAGCAAAGAGCATTTTTATGTCTATACAGCAGGTCAGTTGAGTTCTTCTACACAAACTTAAAAAGCACACATGAGCTTTTTATGTGTTATACTCATTATGAGGAAGCCTCCTGCTCAGGCACAGGAAGCTTTGTGGCACCTGTGTGATCTGATGTTATGCTTTCACTATGGGTAAAAGCATGAATCATCACAATACCAGAGGGTATTGAAACTAAGTGTTCTCTTTGCTGAAATATTCTCTTTCACTCTTTTCCTCCCTTCTCTTTTATACCTTTCCTATTTTCTTAAGGCCTTGCACATATGATGGCAGAGCAAGGTATGCCTCTCTTTATGTCTTTGCTACAAGTCTATCTTTGGTTGTGACTCTGTTGTGCTGTGCTGTGCTGTGGTTGTTTTTGATGGTGTTCATGGAAGTGCATTGTTCAATATCCAATGTTATTTTATTACCCCTCTCTCCTTCTTTTTACTGCCCTAAGAAAACTGTAACAAAAAAAGCTTGTTTTTTTTCTGAAATGTGTTGTCCTGGAGAGACTGCAGCTACAGTGGGCAGCATCAGACGTAGTCTGTAGAGTGTTTCTGGAAATCGGGCAGAGCCAAGGGTTACAAGGTGGAAGTTAAAGGAGGAAGTTCAGAGATGAAGTGAGACAGAAACAGCCAAGGAGGTGTATGATTTATACTGTGGACAGAGGAAAGAAGACTAGGACAATTGTCTTTTGGTGGAATGAGGATGCACAGGACAGAAAAGGCATTTCACAAAGGAAGGAGTGGGAAAGGCAAAGAAAAAGGCTTTTATTGGTTTGTATGTAAAACGTGACACTAAGAAGAAAGGGACTTTCTTCTTAGTGGAGCAGTAGATGCTCAGTGATTGAGCTAGAAACAACGTGAAACAGGTCAGGGTGATTAAGAATAGAGATGGAAATGTAGTAACAAGTTTCAGGTGTGGTACGAAGATGGGAGGAGTACTCTGAGAAGCAGATAAATGAAGAAAGATGAGAGAGAGATTAGGATGGATGGAGGAAAGTTAGTGATTCAGAAAGTGCAGAGAATTAATAAGGAGGAAGTGAGCAGCTTTACAAAGGGATTGAGAGTGAAAGGCACTTGGTCCACATCACACACTGGTGCAGGTATGTAGATGTCCAGGAGAGAGGAGCTGTGCCGGTACTGATGGCTACCGTGACCACAGAGGGAGTGGAACCATACCATGAAGCTATGAAAAAGAGTTTTTAAAGTGACCTGACGATCAGTGAGCAGCAGAAAGAGAATTACAAATGTGATGCTTGCTTTGAGAATGTTGATGGAGAAGGGCTGCACTATTTCTGTCTGGAGAAAACGTGTCATAATGTCAAGAGAGGAACTATGTTTGCAGACACTGAGATGTCTAGTGAGAGTAGGAAGCAGGCGGAGAAAGACCTGAGAGGTGAAAGTATGCAGTGGACAGAAGAGGAATGAATGTCAGTAGAAATGGGACAAAACGCATGAGTATGAATGAAAGGGTAAATTAGTGAAACAGCTCTGCATGGTCATGTAATATATATTGTAAGTTTATTTTCATGCATGCATCTCTACTTTTAGATATTATATAAATTTCCTCATTTTCCTGATGAGTGTTCTATCCACCCCTTTTCCCAGAAGTCCTCAATTTGAGTAGTTACTGCTCGTGGCTTTCATGTGTTTGAGATGTACAGTTACATCAAAGATGGTGCTGTGCATTATTGAATTCTATGACATGATATGGCTGGTGTCTGCTATAATTTGGACTAAATTTCCCTCTTCTTCTTCTCCCCTCTCTGGGCCCTCTTGGCTGTGGATTCTGTGCTGTCTCCGCCTCCCCCTGCTCTTCTAGCTAAAAGCAAAGGTACAGCCTTTTCAAAATCTTTCCTTTTCCACCTCTATGAAAAGCGACGGTTGCTCTGTGAGTGTTTAAGAGCAGTGCAGTGTTATGTGTTTGATGTTTTTAAGGTGTTTATTTGTCTGTATTCACTTCTCTTGTGTAATGGCTTTTCACAGAGAGTGCTTGGAGTAAGCAAGTAATTAAGCCAAAATTTAATTGAAGAAGGAAAAAAACACACTGTGTTGCTTTCTGCTTGTTTATAAAAGTGTGCATGTGTTTTGTAATTTGATCTGAGTTGTATACAGTACACCTCTGAGAAAGCTGCATGATATTAAAAGAGCAACCGTCACTTTGGGGCAGTTTACAGAACAACCAGGAGAAAATAAATGATCTTCTCCTTGCTGATGGAACCAGTGACAGAGCAGGTTGTCCTTAAACAATGCTCAAAATGTAACCAGTGTGTTGTGGTCTGAGAACAATGTAGGTGCATTTAGTTTATTTATTTATGTTACTGATAATTCATCTTATCAAGAAAAATCATGCAAACAGACCATTGATACAGAACAGTAGATCATTTAAGCTTTCCAGTAATTTAGTTTTTAGATAGATGCTGTTGATGTTCAATACCCGATTCTGCATCTCTTAATATAAATGTTCTCCAGAGAAGGGAAACTGCTGTTGGTGATCTTTTGGGCAGATTTCACCATTTTTGCAGCGCCGTCTTGTCAGCCTCAGAGCAGTTGCCATAACAGACAATTATAGAAGAAGTCAGAACACTCTCCACCAGAACACGGTACACCAAGATCAGCTACTTCAGCCTCCTCATGAAAAACAGTCATTGATCAGCTTCCTTCATAATACTGGCTGAATTTGTGGCCCATGTGAGGTTGCTCTTCCACCTCTTTCCTGTACGTAGAGATCAGAGATCACACCAACAACAGCCATCTACAAACTTCAGAATATGATTGCCTGGATACTTTGCTGAGTAATCACGTGAGAAGTGTACACAGTAGAGGCCACCATACACACCCTTGTGGAGAGCTGGCTTTAAGTTTGATGGTGGAGGATGGCCTGCCTGTCAAGAAGTCCAGCACCCAGTTACACACAGTAACAGCTTATTGGTTAGTGGACTGATGGTATTAAATACAGAATCAGAGTCCAGAAAGAGCAGGCTGGCACATGCATGAGAGCAGAGTGGATGACAGACACAGACTGGTTCTTCCTGTATGCATGCTGCTGTGGACCCACACTGATGTCAACTGACTCCTGAATGTGGCCAAAAGCAGCCATTCCAGCCACTTCATGATAACTGGGGTGAAAGCCACCAGGCAATAGTTACTCATGGCTTTCTCAGCTGGGTTTTTGGGCACTGGGAAAACAATGGACCAAAGCCAGAGAGAGAGATGTTAAAAATGTGAACACCATGGTGAGTTCCTGAGCACACTGTCTTAAAACCCAGTGATGCTCTTTATACCCTTCCACATGCTTCAAGGGCCACTGGTGAAAAAATGACCATGTATATTTTGGGCATAGGTTGCCTTTTCAAGTTTAATATCTGCATCCAATTTCCTCCCTGCTCTTCTCAGTGCCACTGGATCTTCAGATGCAAACGCTGAGCCCTGTATCCTTAAGAGATCTCACCTCCACATTTAGCCAGGGTTTCTGATTAGGAGAGATGATTAAAACCTTTGTGTTTCACATTGCATTTGCTGATGTATCCACAAACTGAGCAAGCATAAGCCTTTAAAGTCCACCCCACCATCATGAATTGCTGCTTCTCTGAAAACCTGCCAATTGGTCTACTCAGAATAGTCCTGGAAGCATAGAAATAGTTCCACTAGACCATACAGTGATGGTTTTATGTGTGGCTGTGCTGCCTTTTCCAGACAGAACGGTGTGTTAAGAAGCAACAAACCCACAGAGAAGCCAAGGTGGACACAGGACACCGCCATGTATGCCTCCCATTTTTTGATTACTTGATTGCCTTCAAAGATAAGATAAAGATAAAGATAACTCTTTATTTTCACAGTCATACTGGAAACTGTCCCACGGCGGCACAACACAACACAACACAACACAACACAACACAACACAACACAACACAACACAACACAACAGTAACTTAAGGTGATTTTTTTAAGTGCAAGAAAGAAAGAGCAAAGGAATGAGTTCAACACACATTCATTCTTTTTATTTTTTATTGCACATTGTTATTATTATTATTATTATTATTATTATTATTATCAATAATAGTATTAATAATAATATTTTTACCCCCCTGTTGTAAAAGCTGTCCTTGAGTCTGTCGGCGGCCTGTCAGCAGCCTGAATCTCCTACCAGATGGTAGCAGTTTAAATACCCGGTGTCCTGGGTGTGTGCAGCGAGTGCTGTACAGGTCCTTCAGGGAGGGAAGAGGATGTCCAATGATTTTTTGGGCCATATTAATGACCCTCTGAAGTGCCTTTTTGTGTGCTGTGGTGCAGCTGGAGAACCATACACAGATGCAGGATGTCAGCACACTTTCAATGGAGCAGCGGTAGAAGACGATCAGCAGCTCCTTCTTCAGGTCCATTTTTCTGAGGATAGAAAGTGAGACAGAAAGTGGAGACGCTGTTGGGCCTTCTTTAAAACAGCCGAGGTGTTTGAGCTCCATTGGAGGTCTGTGTCTATGTGCACACCAAGGAACTTGAAACTGGACACCCTTTCCGCACACTCCCCGTTAATGCTGATGGGCTGCAGCTCAGACTTCCTCCTTCTGAAGTCGACTACCAGCTCTTTTGTCTTGTTGGCATTGAGGTCCAGCTTGTTGACTGCACAGCAATCTGTCAGCCTTTTAACCTCAGCTCTGTATGGCGTCTCATCTCCCCCAGAGATGATCCCACCAGTGGGTACTGACACAGTCATGTGTGTACAGAGTGTACAGTGGGGGACTCAGTACACAGCCTTGTAGAGCCGGTGTTAAGGCTGAGGGCTGAGGAAAGATGAGGGCCCACTCTAACTCTCTGTACACGGTCTGACAGGAAGTCTCTGATCCAGCTGCAGGTGGTAGAAGGAAGTCCGATATCCAGCAGTTTTACTATTAGTCTGTCCAGGAGCATCGTATTGAAGGCAGTCAACAAAGTCAGCAAAGAGCAGCTTGGCGTAACGCCCCAGTGAGAGATGGTGGTGTGGAGCGTTGTAACAATGGTGTCTTCAGTTGATCTGTTAGCTCTGTGTGCAAACTGGAGTGGGTCGAGTATTGGTGGCAGGCAGGCAGCTGGTTGGCAGTCATTGAGGCTG
>VUQY01046376.1:0-14124 GCA_015108415.1 Tilapia sparrmanii | reverse complement strand
GTGAGTGAGTCCTGAGTGATTCGTTCGCGCTATGATTCAGCACAGGAGGGAGGGGTGAGTAGCTCAAATGTGCTATTAGCATGTTAGCAGAGCTGTATTGATGTGAGCTTCTACTCAGGGGTTTTTCTTCCAGTTCAGAGCAGAAATGTTTTTGTTAAGATACTGGATGTTGTGTTTTTCTCCACAATTTTAATTATAAGCTAGATATATTTCTACTAATGAAATTAGTTTGCTAACAGCAACAGGGATGAGTCAGTGAGTCAGTTGGGCTTGTGAATCATGATTCATGAGTCAGTAAAGTGATTCTCGAGTATTGAACGATTTGTTCATGATTCGCGCATCACTATCTCAGAGTGACGCTGAAAAACTAGTTCATGCATTTATTATTTCCAGGCTGGACTACTGTAATTCATTATTATCAGGAAGTCCTAAAAACTCGCTGAAAAGCCTTCAGTTAATCCCAAATGCTGCAGCAAGAGTACTGACAGGGACTAGAAAGAGAGAGCAGAATTCTCCTATATTGGCTTCAGTTCATTGGCTCCCTTTTAATCCAGAATGAATTCAAAATCCTGCTCCTCACATACAAGGACTTAAATAATCAGCTTATCATCTTATCTTAATGACCTTATAGTACCATATCACCCCATTAGAGCACTTCGCTCTCACACTGCAGGCCTACTTGTTGTTCCTCGAGTATTTAAAAGTAGAATGGGAGGCAGAGCCTTCAGTTTTCAGGTCCCTCTTCTATGGAACCAACTTCCAGTTTGGATTCCGGAGACAGACACTATCTCTACTTTTAAGATTAGGCTTAAAACATTCCTTTTCCCTAAAGCATTTAGTTAGGGCTGGACCAGGTGAAGCTGAATCCTTCATTAGTTATGCTGCAATAGGTGTAGGCTGCTGGAGGACTCCCATGATGCATTGTATTTCTTCTTCAGTCAACTTTCTCACTCACTATGTGTTAATAGACCTCTCTGCACTGAATCATACTTGTTATTAATCTCTGGCTCTCTTCCACAGCATGTCTTTTATCCGGTCTTCCTTCTCTCTGGCCACCCCTCCCTGAGCCTGGTTCTGCTGGAGGTTTCTTCCTGTTAAAAGGAATTTTTCCTTCCCACTGTTGCCAAAGTGCTTGCTCATAGGGGGTCATATGATTGTTGGGTTTTTCTCTGTATGTATTATTGTAGGGTCTACCTTACAATATAAAGCGTGTTGAGGCGACTTGAGCACAACGAAAATAAACTCCACCTAAACTTGGTTTATATCTGACCCAGATAGACTGCAGGTCATAACTTCTTACCTGAAGTTCAGTTCACCTGACACTCGGACCGGCGGCCGCCTCGGGTCTCTCCTCCTCCTGCCTCCCCTTTCCCTCATCCACCTGCTGACCTCTGTGAAAGCTCCGCCATAGAAATCCCCACCAAACAACTGAGTTATTTTTACACATCGGCCAATCCACCAGCTTTCACTGTTTATACCGTTACAACAAAACAAAAACAAACAAAAAAAACACCCATTGACCCATAAAAACGAAAAATCACCATCGGCCCACCTGGCAAATGCCCGGTCCAGTCCAGCTCTGCTCATCAGGGTCGCTCATAAGCTTATCCCAACTATCACAGTACGAGAGGTTTGGTCCACCTTGGACAGCTTGCCAATTTGATGCAGGGCTAACCCGGAGAGACAGACAACCATTCGCCCTCACATTCACACCTATCATTTTAGAATGACCAATTAACCTAACCCCACTAACTGCATGTCTTTTTCTCTGGGAGGAAACAAGAGTATCTGGAGAGAACCCAAACAAACACAGTGAGAATATGCAAACTCCACACAGAAAGGCCCCGTTTAGGTAAAACTTGGTGCTGCCCACGACTGTCCACTTGTAAACTGGTCCTTTATATTACCACAGCACTTATCATTCCAACATGTTTTTCAGTTCTTGACATTTGACTGACAAAGTCACAGGTGAGATATATATAAAATAGTATGATATACTAATTCAACCTATAGCACTTTACATTCACCTTTTTACAAGAACTTCCTTAATAGAGGAAACAAACCTCAGGCTGGCTGAAAGTGTGAAGAAAGAGTGACAAGGTCAAAGAAACAAAACTATACATTAATTCACTGAGCTCTATTAAATTACAAGACTGTCTGTTATTAGATTAAATTAGAATCATAACCAACTATTAAAAAGAATATACATCTGCAGTACTGTCTCTCTGTGTTAGTACTGCAACAGACTGTAACTTTTCTATGGTGTACCTGACTCCAATGCGTCCATAATTCTGAATTGGATAAGTGGAAGAAGATGGATGGACTGATACAAAACTAAAAGAGCAGAACTTTAAACCCTTGACTTTTGCACATGTTATCTCTTTTTATGTAACATCCTCTGGTGATTAATAAAAGCACAGGATTGTCATTTGTGTGTTACTGTTCAGACTCAAATTGGTTTGATGTTTGGAGGTTCGCAGTGAGTAGAAAATACAGGCATTTGTTTAAAAATGTACATAGTAAAAGTAAAAAGTAGTCAGAAAAAAAATACTTAACTAAAGTACAGGAATCTGAAAATTGTACTTAAGTATAGTAACAAAGTATTTGGACTTCCAATCTTTGTCATATAGCCACCAAAAGAAAAAAAAATTATTCCTTTTTAAATTCTATTTGTATGGGAACAATCCCTTTGAATAAAGCAAGCTTGTATAATCCCGTGGCGGAGAAGCAGGAGAGTGACGTTTCTAAAAAGCCAAGTGAAAAGTCAAGGGCAAGAAGAAGGACACTGTGTATTAAGATCAGTGTAGCTTCACTGAGCTCTGCGAGGTAAATATGTTTATATGCATGTGTGTGCAAGTAAGCACAAGTGTGTGTCTCTTCAAGTGGTGAATCAAAGGCCTTATGTGCAGAGCTGCACAGAGCTGATAGCTGACCCATCAAGCGTGGCCCACCTAAAGCAGAATAAAAAACACCCACATCAGAAAAAGCCTCAGTGGAGAGAATTTCTAAAGTGCAGCGCTGCACTGTGCACGTCTAAAAGGCCTACCTCAGCCACAAAAACATCCCTCAAATCCTCAGCCAACAATGGACACTTTCAAAAGGCAGAGACAGGGCAAAGAGATGGGAAAAGAGAGAGAGGGTTGGAAAAGACTTTGTGCTTCCCTCTCCACTCTCCAACCTTTAATGGTCAAGCTGCATGTTTCCTGAGAGCAACTACTTGCACTCAGTGTGGTCTGGAGTAGAGGACAATGTTTCTGCTACCCTATCAATAAGACCAAGCAGTGCATACTCCAGCTGTGAGTGCACAGATTTCACCTCTGTGAGAGAAACATGAAACTGTCTGACAGTCTGACTTAAATCATAAAAATGAAATATAGTTTTTTGGGTTTTTTTTTACATTATTGTGATGAAGAGCACATGTTATTTGCCTTCTGAATACATGGATCATAAGGTAGGTGTAGCATCAAGTCAATCTTCTATCATATTGATCTGGTCTGTTAAGTAGCAGAGGGAGTTGTTAATCAGTTTCAGATGCTTTGTTATTAATGGAATTGACAACAGGTGCACCGGGGAGGCAACAATGAGAGATTCTCCAGAAGAAGAATGCTTTTACAGGTGGTGATAGGTACTTTTACATTTGGCTAGGGTCAGTGCCACTACTGCGACCAGGACCCTACAGAGGTTGCACAGGTATTCCACGGAAGGCATATCAGTGCATGCCATTTTCAAAAGGTTTGCTGTGTCTTCCAGCACATTGTCAAGCCTCTTGAGGAAATTCCAAGAGACAGGAGCTACTCTAACAAGGATGGATGCACACGATGAGCACTGCCATAGCCCTACAACACCACCAGCTGGTGTGAATGTCTCTGACCACAACAGACTTCATGAGGGGGGCCTGAGGGCCCAATGTCCTACAGTGGGGCCTGTGCTCACTGCGCAGCACCATGGAGCCCGATGGCATTTGCCACAGAATAGAACTGGCAGGTCCACAAATGGTGGCCTGCGCTTTTCACAGAGGAGAATGCTGCCCCAACGTTGTTAGGCATGCATACAAGCCATATAAACTACTGAGGACCATTCTGAGCTTTTTCGATGAAATGTGAAAACTGGGACTAGGCTGCCACATACATTTTTTCTTTGAATTAAGCTTTCTGTAAGTTTCCATTTCCATTCAATTATTTGGCACATTTACTTTTAAATACAATTTTGCTGTCATCTTGTGTTTAATGTCTTTAAATTCATTCCTTAATATTCCAAAAAATAAGAAAATAATAACGTTTTTTTTTTAATTTTGCTTAAATGAAATCTTGTTATGAATAATTTAATACATTTTATTCCTATAGCCTGTACTAGTTTACAGAAAAATCATATCTTCATTAAATGAAAAATAAATATTATACATTTTAAATGGGATCTTTGTAACAATGATATTTATGATAAATAAGGTAATAAGTAATCTATGCTTACCAGTTAACCAGCCTAAATCCCCTGTTACAATTTTTTACTCTGTATCCAAAAAGCAATATGGGTGGTTGTCTAGTGCTTTTATCTGTACGTATTTTTATCTGATCCATTGTATCACTAGACCATATTAGACCATTCCAGAGCCATTAAATGGCGCCATGCTTACTGCCGGAGCAAAAATCTCTCTTTTACCAGAATTGATGTTATTATGTCAGATTTTTACACACATCCATCCGTTTTCCCATTTTCTGTTTGTGGAGAGAAGCAAATTTAGACTTGACAACAGCCAGTATTGTTATATATTTTCCACAACATCGCCCAGGTTGACAGCGACAGGAACAATCACAGCAAGACGATACTGTCAGACTTCCCTGCTGCCAAATTAAGTGCAACTTCATGCTTTTCTTCTGGCCTGGAGTGACGTTAAGTGAGGCTCTATGTGGAAATCTTATAATTGAACCTCTCTCAAGACTTTGCACTCTTTTTGAAAGAGTATGCGGCAACCAAGCAGAAGAGACCAAACACTGTAGACGAGGAAAATACTTCGTCACTGATCTCTCGTCTCATTGCACAGGTTCAGGCATTAATATTTAGTTGTTTAGCCATTTAAATCCATAATCAAAGCCAGCGAAAGTGAGAACATTACCATAATAGCACAAAACAGGGGAACATTATAATTATGTAAAGGGAAATGGAGACAGAGCAAATTAGCTAAAAACAAAATACGAATACAAATATTCATCTGATCATATTTTCAGTCCTCTACTTTTTTATATCAAATGTTTTAGCGTGACCATTATTGATATAAATGTAATGATGTTATCTTTTTTTAAAGTTTTCAAATTATGTGACTCTTTCAATCCATGCCAGTGTGGCTGTCTGCCAAAATTTCAGTACTGCAATTTTCATATTGCAAAGAAGCTTCTTATAGTTCTCTACATTTAATATGATAATGTCATATTGTTTAGTTGATGTGGCATCACACAGTGTTAATTAATGGTCTATTCTGTATTTCATTGATATTTCATTTATTTAAAATAAAATTCTGTAAAATTTGAATTTTTTTTTACAGTGTACATTTAATGTATTTAAGATTTTGTTTAATTGCAATTTTTGTGACACTTTATTATGGAATGTGTTGTTATTATATTTGTGCATTTCCTGTAATGTAGGCCTTGTATCTTTTTTAATTTCTAATTATTTATGGTGCAGTATGACTTTCAAGCCTAACTGGTGAAATAAATATCAAGACCTAAGGAATATGATGTTTTTTATTTTTACAAACTAATCATGTATCAATTAACTTTTGTGCAGCATCAACACACACACACACACACACATACAAACAAGAGAGAAAAAATGAGAGAGAAAAGAGTTTTCTTTCATAATGGATAGATGAGTAGAAGAGTGCAGATGCTGTTGTTTAGTGAAAGATATGCATTGTGATGGATCCCATTTTCTGTTTATGGAGAGAAGCATATTTAGACTTGACAACAGCCAATATTGTTGTATTTTTTCCACAACATCACCCAGGTTGACAGCGACAGGAGCAATCACTTCAAGATGATGCTGTCAGACTTGCTTGCTTCTTGTATAAAAAATACATTTTTTTCTTTTTTCTGTTCCATTTCAGTCCTATAGGGAGTGAGAAAGAGAGAGAGAGAGAGAGAGAGAGAGAGAAAGAGAGAGAGAGAGAGAGAGAGAGTAAGAGAGAGAGCGAGAGAGAGAGAGGGAGAGAGAGAGAGAGAGAGCAAAGGATACATTGCTGCTTAGCAATGATCTGGTCAATGAGATCTTGATAGGCTGTTCTTATCTAATCAACACCTCCACTATTTTAATCCTGTGGTCCGATCTATTGCCTTCTTCAATTTCCTCCTCTTCGAAAGGCAATCAGAGTGTAGGGCATTTTAATAGCTACTTGGCAAAATGCACTTCAAGGGACCATGAACTCAGGACAAGGATCTTTCATTAGATTGTCAACTTTGAGTGATGTGAAGCACTCTGGATGGCACAAGCACATGAATGGGGTGGGGCAGTGGAGTGGAGGTTAGTGCTGTGACCTTGGACACATAATATCTCTGTAGATGGATAACTATAAAAAAGGCACCTACCCACCTCTCTTGTGCTGACTCAAGCATGACACACAGTCAGACAAGATTGTCCTTTGTGATTAATTTTGACTGTTAGTCCTTAATAGGCAAGCCAAACAAGCTAAAGTCATAATGTTGCTGGAGACACATTCTATGTGTTTTCTATAGCAGCTGTATGCTGCAGTGCTGTATACAGGACATCATCTTTTATTTTACTTTTGGTTGATACAGGCCTCGGTTATTTAACTGCTTTGCCAATTATAAGTGTATAACATACTACAATTGTGAACTCCAGGGATCCACCAGGAGATGCTGGAGGTTGTTGGGAAGAATGTCAGCATACAGTACACAGCACACATTTGGTACTGGAATTCATATCCAAACTCTTATGACAAAGAAAAGCAGTTCGATTAAAGATCTGTGAATTTATCTCAAATTTTTGTGGCATTCTTTATTAAACCAGACCAACACCTCTGAGACACGCCTAATTTCCAGCAGACAGGGTTGTTATGTGTTATGAACTTTATAGTTTTCTTTTCATTTGAATATTTTCTACTGATTCTTAGTGTGCTTTGCTATTTGCTTCACATGTTTCTTCCTTAGTACCAATTTGTTTTGTTTATAATGTCTGTGTAATTTCTTGATTAGTTTCATCCTCTTGTGTTAATTTTATTTGTGTCTATTTTCCTGTTTAGCTGTCACAGTTCACTGTTTTATTTTGATACTTATTTGTCTGTTGTGCTTGTGTTTGGTTTTACTTCCCCCTCATCTTGTTTTTCCAGATTGCTTTTCCCCTTGGCTGTGTCCTTTTCCCTTATCCCTCAGTGTTTATATAAACCCAGTCAGTCCTTTGTTCTTTGTTGGTGAATTAGTTAACCCTTCTCAGGATGTTTCTAGTTGGTTTATGTTATTTTATTATTATTTGTTTGTTTGTTTGTTCTTATGGTTTCTCCTGGCTTTTATGCCTGCTAAGGTCTGTTCCTTTTCGACTGAACCACAGATTATCATTAAAATTACCTTTTCGAGTTTTCATTCTGCCTGCCAGGATTCTGGTCTGCATTTGTGATCCTCTGCCACATCCACACCCAACATGACATTTTATGTCTCTCATTTCATTTAATTTTTCTTTATGTTTTGATTTCTTCATGTACAGTGATGTGAAAAATGATTTTGCCCCCTTTCTGATTTCTTATTCTTTTGCATATTTTTCACACACAATCTAAGAAAGAAGATTATACAAGTAAATACTAATGCAGTTCTAAAATGACAATTTCATTTTTTTAAGAGAAACATGGTATCCAAACTTTCCTCGCCTCCATGAAACAATAGTTGCCATCCTTGTAAAATCATGAGTTAATTGTAAATAACCATGTTTTTTGGAAAGCTGGTTCAATTTCTCTAGCCACACTGAGCCTGGTTACTGCCAGACCTGTCAAATCAAGAAATCACTTCAATAGAACCTCTCTGACATAGTGAAATGGGCTAAAAGATCTCAAAATGCAATACTTCATGCCACAACTGAGAAACACAATCATTGGCATCTTTTTTTTTTCCACTAGCACCTACTCTGCTAACCTCTGAAAAAGACAAAATATCCAGTGAGCAGCAGTTCTCTGGGCAAGAGTATGTTATTGACACCACAGGTGAATAACCAGACTGTCTGAGCCGACAGGAAGGCAACAGTGACTTAAATAACATCTTGATATATCCAAGTAGAGACCTCACAATACCAATAGTAGATAGATTACATTATCCCATGTACTTAAATATTAGTGCCCTTATTAAAAATCACATTAAAATAAAATAATTGACACAGTGGTGGCAGACAATTTATTTAAAATGTAAACATTATATTTTGTTCATCTTCTTACATGTTGAAAGGCTACCAGTTTGGAAATAAATTTCCCTGAATTGTTGAAGCATGGCAGCTAGCTGATGCTACATGCTTCTTGTGATACAACTACAGTACTGGATGAGTGATACAGAGGTATCATCATAGTTAACCTAAAACATTGTGATAACTGGCACAGAATCACACTTTCTGTCCCTGGAAAACTCCTCTGCAGTGCTCTGTTGCATTGCTTCCACTGAATAGTTGAAAAGTGATTATGAGAAAAACAAGCTGACTTTCACAGATCTTTATGAATAATCATCAATTATCTCTCAATTAACTTTATCAGTTTACTTAAAGCTTTCACTAACGTACACTGCTTCAGTGGTCTACACTGAACAGTTAACATGTTTTACTTACTTTACAATCACTCCCACTGCTACATCTGCGCGGATAAGGGGACCACAGATTTCTTTGAGACTGAGCCTGGAGAACATCAGGGTTGTTGAACATCAGGGTCCCCTCAGCTTTTCTATTCTTCTTTGCTATCAATTTTTTTATGAGGAGGTCAGCCAACTAGGATTGTGTGGGATTGTCTTTGAGAGCGGCTACATATCTTGTAGACCTCAGTTTTGAAGATGACATAACTATCTTCATGTTGACACAGAAAAATCTAAATATGATGATGGCAAAATAGGAAGCCCTGAAAATGGCATGAGGAATAAAGGAAAAAAAACTTTGCACAAAGAAGACGAAAGTTCAGTGGATTGGCTTTATGGTATGGCTAACTGAGATGTCATCAGACAGGTGGGCAAAGCCTTAACTACATTGTTATGACTAGGACCGATCTGAGCATCTTCCTCTCTAACCTCAGCTAGAAATGGTAAACGGACTAGTGCTTATGTAGTACTTTTCTACTCCAGTGGAGCACTCAAAGCCCTTTATACAACATGTCTCATTCACCCATTTATACAAGCACCTTTTTCCATGCCTAAGTGTCTTCTATCTAACATTCACACACAAGCAACTTGGGCTTCAGTATTTTTTCCAAGGATACTTTGGCATGCAGAATGGAGCAGCCATTGATCAAGCCACCAACCTGGTCCAATTAGTGGATGACCTGCTCTAACTCCTAAGCTATAGCCACCCCATCCCACATGCATCACTGTCTTTGTGCATATTTCCTGGACAAGACTGCCGATGAGTTGCCTTATCTTAAGTGCCCTTCGAACAAAGTATTGAGTTGATGCTGTGGCTTATGGATGTGAAATGTGGTCTTTCTGTTTAAGTGTGGTTGCTGTAAACACACAGAGACAGACCACAGAATGTGAATGTGCAGCACAGAACTAATGATGCTCTGCAAACAGTCAGTTCAGTTCAATTCAATTTATCGATATAGTGCTAAATCACACGAAAAAAGTTGCCTGAAGGTACTTTTCAAAACCTTGTCCTTGCTCGCTTCTAAACTCTTCCACATCCTGTCCCTGCTGAGATCTCGTCTGCTTTTTTTTTCTTTTTTTTTACGAGATCGAACCAGGATTAACAGTGCCGATCACCTGCTGAATAAGGCAGCTTTTCCCAGTGAAGCTACAAAAATACATCTTTTCAGCTCTATAGTTGTGCTCTCTTCCCTGTATGCATGTGAACCTTGGAGGGCAAAAAAATCCCCCCAAAAACCTGCACAATGTGGCCTGCAAACAATTTTTAAGATCTCTGATCAGGACTGAGTTACCAACAACGAACTACTTGAAGGCACATAGTAATGATGTCAGTGAGGAACTAAGTGAAAATTTTGACATATTCTTTGCCTACCTCCTGAACAACTTGCAGGGATTGCTATTACCTGGACTTGAACAACTAAACATGAGCAAGCCTAGCCATTAAACTGTACACTTCTTCTCTGGTCTCTGACATTACTGAAAAAAGTTTAGTCATATCCACCTGTCCCTTCATCCTCACTGGCACCGCCCCTTGAGCTCACTGCACCACACCTCCCCTGCAGCTGAGCCAGGGACTACACCACCGCCACAAGGAGAATGTGGACCAAACTTCTCTCAGGGATGTTTCCAGCACCTTTTTGAATCTATGCCATGAAAGACTGGGGCATTTCATATAGGTAATAAAATGGCCTAATACCTATATGAAAGTCATGCCTTTGACCACTGCATACCACTAATCAGGTTTCAGTGACTCAGACAACTTTCCTTTTGACAGTTGGAAGGTCTGTTGTACAGTCATCAACATAATGAATAAGGAAACAAGTGTGCTCTTTACTGTACTGCTAACAAAATTTAGCTTTTGGCTACAGTCTTGTGTGTCTGTACTATACTATGATTTAAAATTCAAACCAATGCAGTGAACACATTGAAAGAACCAAGCCGATCTCTTCTTCTCTGAGAGTAAAGCATATAATAAACAAGTCAAAGGATAAAGATACAAATGTTTATGATAAGAAGAATAAAACTCATGCATAATGCATCGGCAAATTAGTTTGAATTTATTGTCCTCTGTTTCAGGTATCTTTCCTAAGTATGTCATTTATCTTTTGGTTTTTAGTTCCTCTATCACATAGCTTGATGGTAGTGTTAGTGTTAATGTAAAAAACAAACAGGCCACAGTGTTCAAAGAAGGTTCAGTGATTTTAAAGCAAAAGCATGGGTGCTTAACTCATTTTAATACGATGTGAAGGGTGATTATTACAAGTTAACAACTAAGCAAAGAAATTTATCCTTTAAAGAAAATGCACATATTGCAAATGAGCAAGAAAATCCCTTAAAGTGATTGCACAGATGATCCCAAAAGGATGTGAATGTTACCTATTTCTCTTGAAAACTGTCTCAGCATTGAAAAATGCTTCCCAATCAATCTTTGCCATCAGCACAGACAAAGACTGAAGATAGAACTGTGCTTTATTGAACTGCGATGGTGTCTGGCTCAGCTAAAGCAGCTGAGGGTATTGATCCATCACTCGATACCCTGCACTATCTGAAGCCAAACCTTTGCTGACTATTGTTTGTATCTGTTGTGAGCCCTCTTCAGACCAATTGCTTTTTGGCCTTGGCCCTTTATGGTGTTATCATGAATGCATGCCTGGGCTGTATGCATGGGGAAGGCTCTGATTAAACAAAAAGACTGTCAGTATAATCACAGCACAATGTCACAGCTGACAGCAACATCAAGAGAGAAACCACTTTTTATTAAATAAAGCGCACATTTCCGAGCCGCACAAAATACTAAATAATTAATAAATAAAAAAAAGTACAATTTAAATGGAAGAACACAACAAAGGCTGGGTGTAAAAAGCATGTTATGTGCAATACTGTTTAAATGTCTTGAGCCAGTTCTCACAGATTTATATTTAACTCTAGGGAACCAGACCTTTTTGTAACAATTTTTTTGGTCCTGCTGGAGGTTTCTTCCTGTTAAAAAGGAGTTTTTCCTTCACACTATCGCCAAAGTGCTTGCTCATAGGGGATCATATGATTGCTGGGTTTTTTCTCTGTATGCATTATTGTAGGATCTACCTTACACTTTAAAGCACCTTGAGGCGACTGTTGTTTTTATTTGGTGCTCTATAAATAAAATTGAATTGAACTGAAAATAGTATATAGCAATAGCTTTCCAGGCTTAGGGCTTTCAAAGGTTTTCTTTGGACATTGGGTGTTTTTTTTTTCACACATTTTCAGTCCGGTCCTTTTAATTTATTTAATTTTTGTTTTTTAAAACCATTTTAACACTGACATATACATGATTTAGGCATAAAATGCAACTAATTAACTATAGGAATAAAAAACTGTTGTGTTTACACATAACACAATTAAACACATTTAACATTTTAAATTGTATCTTTTAAGCACTTTTATTAGCAGCCTTTTGCAACAATACATCATTTGTTTTCATTTCTTTAGTTAAATCTACAAAAATGCCAATAATAAACAGTTTGAGAGGAATAGAATATTATGTTTATACCAACAAGAAGATTTCTAAAGAACCATAAGCCAAAAACTTTGCAAACTTCGTATAGTGTGTGTACTTAAAATGTTTTAGGAAACTGTACAATTGGAGGACAAGAGAAGAAAGAGCAAAACTATAGCAGATGAACAATATCTGAAGTCATGTCCTCAAGAAATAGGAAAAAAAATCCAGCAGAGACCTAACAAATGCAACTGACCTTTCAGCTGATTGATCTACTGTACCACTGAAGCGTCATCAGAAATGGTTTTAATGGTGAAGAAGCTGTGAAGAAGCTATTTTAAAGGCAGTGAAAGAGGGAGAAAAATTACACAAGAACTGGACTTAAAATGAATGGGAAGAAATCTTATCTGTTGATGAAATTTTGGGGTTAAATCATGATGATCAAAATGTTTGAAAGGGTGAGGAGAAAGATATAGTGAGTGCATACAGCCATCTCTGAAATGTGGTGGAAGCTTCTTTAGCTTAACACTAAACTTAAAAAAAAAAAAAAAAAGATACTGAAAAAAGTTTTCATTCTTGCCTTAACTCATGTCAGCTTAAATCTTGCTTATTTAATTTGTAACAAAATAAGTGTATAAACACATTCTCACTTCCAACTTGACACATACTGATATTTTGTCAGAAATATGCATTAGCGCATAATTGCATGGTATGAATATTGTTATGCATATTTAGCATAGGTTTCTTATATACAAGAATAAGTGTCATTTACCTAAACAAACGACACTCACTGTGTTTTCTAAACATTTGCAGATTTCATGGGGGAGTCTTGTGGAGTTTCTTTGGTGTGTGTGTGTGTGTGTGTGTGTGTGTGTGTGTGTGTGTGTGTGTGTGTGTGTGTGTGTGTGTGTGTGTGTGTCTTGTCAAAGTTTATGCAATCTACCAATTTCAGGGATTTCTCCTGCCTAAAGTATTCACTGAGCACGGCGTCGGCTGTGGCCATCTTCCTGATGTATTTGTGGATGTTCGTTGTTGCACCCTGGACTGTGGTACTGATACTCACCAGTCCCCGGCCTCCTTCCTTCAGCTTAGCCTACAGTCTCAGGGTGCTTCACTTGGGGTGAAAGCACCCTGGGCTAAGCACATTATTGACAAATCTTCATCCTTATATTATCTACTTTAAATAAATAAATAATCTACTTATTTTCTTTGGACATCTTTATCCATGCAAACACACAGTTTGAATCAGTATATCTAGAAAAGTTTTCATGATCTCTAAATGTAAAAACACATCTGAAAGATACCAACATTGTGTTCTCAAGTTTCTGGACATCTCAGCTATCTGATGATACATACTCTATGTTGCCATGAGATTTTATTATGCCCTAAGATAAGATTGCAACCCCAGAACTCCTTCACATTTCTGGAAAGCTTGACCAGGTGAAGGAGAGGAGACTGAACAAAGCTCACCCAAGGGCTTCCTAGCTGGAGCTGCTTTCTTCTCTCCTTTTTACATATTCTGTGTGTGTCCCCAGCCCAGATTTCTACATTGAGAATTCCACAACACAGACCCCGGGATCTTGACAGTGAGAAGCTACTAATGTATATGTAATGGAATTTGCTGGAATAGGAAGTAACCTGAAAAATGCATTCTCCAGACCAACTAACTAATTCTCCACCCTATAAGGTTGGAGAAAAAAAAACATATCCATATGAACCAAGCTGTCATAGTTGAACAATATATATATATATGTATATATATATATATATATATATATATATATATATATATATATATATATATATATATATATATATATATAT
>VUQY01046366.1:0-10326 GCA_015108415.1 Tilapia sparrmanii | reverse complement strand
TAATACACATAAACACGTAATCATATTACTAATTATATTTATTTATAAAAAACAAAACAAAACAGAAAGCAGTCACAGGCATGGGATCTGTAACACAATGTGAGGTTTATTTTAAAATTCAGGACATGCTCAACATTTCCTTTAGCATTCAACTCAACATTTAAGAGAGCACACTGTCCTCAGCAAACTCTGCCCTTCTTACTCTTGTTTCTCTAGCAGAAAAATTCAGTGCAGCATAGTTTATACCATCATCAGCTTCAGTCTGTGTAGTAACAAAAAGCATATAAAAAAGTAGTTTAGATGAAGATACAAAAGTCTTTAAACTAAACTATAGCATCATTTTCATTACTTACTGGTTGGTGTAAGTTGTCAGTTTGTACTTTCGATACAGCATTTCCTATTCCTGAAATAAAAAAAAATATTATCATGATAAATATATGATAGTGAAATACACTTAATGAGACATTTCCTTCTCAATTTACTGCAGTTACTGAAGTTCCACAAAGATATGATACCCACTCTGGAGCATAATCCATAAAAGAAATTATCATCAGTCGGTTCAGTAATTTTTTCCTTATGATTTTAAAGTTGAATTGGTTTTATGTTTTTAAAATGCATGAATGTTAAACCACTGATAACGCTTACCTTTATATTTTTTTACATACCCTTCGGTTGCAGATGAAGAAAACGTTTCCAATAACAGAAACGGCCAAACAGGCTATTAAAATTGTCATTTGAATAAATACTGGTTGTGCTGTTTGCTCTACAAAACAAACAAAAAAATCTGTTCTTAAAAACATGTTTTGAGTATAACTTCCAGTACGGGAGACAAAATCAGGTACAGGTACCTTGAATATCAAGTATAGTTCCATTTCCAGATATTATTTCCCCACATGCGGCCACAGCACAGTAGTAAGTCCCAGCATCAGAGGAGCTGACGTTTTTAGAAAAGCGATAAACACATCTTTTCTGAGGGTTAGATCTGTTCTCATATTCATTATGTCTTTTCCTGTCAGTGTAGATGATGTTTGGATGAGATCCCGCTCTGAACCAGAAAACATTATGATCTCCTGGACACGTCTTGTTCTCAGAATCAGAGAAGACTGAACACTCGAGAGTCGCTGTGTCTCCTGAATAGACTGGATTTGATTCCATCTGCTTTTGGACAACGATATAGTTTGATGACCTCTGAGTGTTTCCTGTGTAATACAAAACACAAAGACATTCTTCAAAACATGCTCAGAGATTTTTAAAATGTTTGTAAAAGTAGAAAAGTTGAATACCTTTTACTAACAAATACATCCCTCTCCATTCACTACTAACTCTACTGCCTTGCTCACAGTGATAGTAGCCCTCATCTTCTTGGACTGTCTTCACAATAGTCAGGTTGCCAAATTTTTTATCAATTTTTGCCTCAAATCTTGATTCAGAAAACTCTGGAGTATACACAGGTTGTGTAGATCTATAAAATGTAACAACTAAGTTAAGAGTATCTCCGACACTCTGCTTGTACCACTGGACTCTGCTGATCTCTTTAGTAGTTCTAGCACATGTTAAAGTTGCTGCTTCACCAAGATGAGCGGTTTTCACTGGAACCAGAGAATCTGAGTGAAAACAAAACATAGGGAAAAAAATTCATGAGGTGAAAACAATTTAAAATTGAAAAATACTCTTGTTATTGTATATACACACAAATCTATTCAACAAAAATAATTATATTTCAGACATATAATCAGAATAAAAAAGCGCTTACAGCCTTGATGGAGAAAAAGCAATGCACCCCATAATATGACCATCTTGACACTGCTCTCGGTTGTGGTGTTTCAGCAGGTCTAAGAGGAGAACTGTACATGTTGGGTTAGACTATAAAATGTATTTGATTGGTTAGCACAGAACAGACTTAAAAGCACACTTCCTGTCACTCTGCACTTTACAGAAAATTTGCAACCTGCATGTTTCATTGGTGCGGGGCCATGACATGTTGTTCTTCAGAAGAGCAGGGTGAACAAATAGTTTAGCTTCTTCAAAGACAGAACTAATGTGTAAGTTGTAGAGCACAGAAAAAGTAATAAAATTCCATCCATCCACATTGGTTGCCTCAGCTTTATTAAGAAGAAATGCCAGACATCTTTATCGATAATCTGCAACATTTCCAGCATTAATACTAAGGTGTGTCTCCTACTTTCAACTCATGCTTCAGTGGGAAATCTATGACATAACGTCCAACATAACCTGAAGTGCACCTGCCAAAAAATGTAACTACAGGTCAATGCAATGTGCAGCTGGACTGTTAACCCCTGCTGATTCTTTCTGTGCATTTCCAGCTAGTTTTTCACTCCATTCTGTGGATTTATCAGTGAAAAAATAACAATCATTCCATCAATACTTGGAATAATAATCATAGCATTAATATAAGGAAAAGGAGGACTAGGACAAATGTCAGCAGACTCCTGAAAGAAGATTTTTGAAATTTTTTGTACCCACAGAGGAAAGTTTTTGCAGGCTGATGGCAGAGTGTCAGGTCAAATCACCTTCCTTTATTACAGTCTTAAAATATTAAGTAATAATAATAGTAATAAGTGACGTTTCTGTCCATGTCTTATCCTGCAGTGTAAAAATGCATTTACATAGTACTTAAAGAAACACATGAAACAGGTGGTAGAAACAGCGGTGGCACCAAAATATGAAAATTTATCCTCACTCAAAACTGGCCAAGAGGACAACTGCCAAAAGCTTTAAGGGTAAGTTTCTTTTTCATTACCATCCAATAAAAGATAAGATAAATTATGATAGGGTGACCATATTTTATTTTTCAAAAAAAGAGGACACTTGGCTCAGTCATGAAGAGCTTTAATAAAACAATAATACCACTTTGGGTGGCACCCTTGGTGTGTGTGTGTGTGGGGGGGTGAATTCATAAAAAATTAAATAAAATTTAAAAAAAAGAATGCTTAGACCCTGCTAGCATAATGGACAGGTTTTCCACGGGGCTCCCACACAAATGCAAAGCAGAGAATGAAGCGTCGCCAAATACTAGAAAATATGGTGAAGCATATCTTGCCTTTGGCTTCATCTGCACAACTGCCAAGGTAGGTTTCCCCGACAGAATTACTTTTCCCTGTGTCGGGAGCGCGACTCCAAATCACGGACAAACAGCATCCCACATTCTTGATTTTCAGTTCACAAACACTTCTTGTAATGACTAACTACTCCTGACATTTTGGAGATGTTAGCTCTTTATAAAGTTACAGTGGGATACAAATAATATCAGGCTAATCCTGCCACAATTTCTTCCCCTGGTTCAAATCACGGACAAACAGTATCCCACTTTGGCTTTGGGATCTTAGGCATGTTGCTGCGCACCGTCTGTCCCGTCTGTGAATGCAGAACAAGCGCTCACAAAGCAGCAGTTCGGGGATGACTCCTCTGTCGGACTATAGGAAAACCCGGACATTTTCATCAATCTCATCAAAAAATTCCCCTGGACGTCCCGGACAGAACGTGAAAAGTGGACATGTCCTGGGAAAAGAGGACGGTTGGTCACCCTAAATTATGACAACTGCTGCGAGTACATAAACAAGTACATATACATCTAGAATAAAACCCTAAATTGGCACAATTTTGCTGACAGACCTTAGAATGAATAAACAGTACATAGAATCTGTAAACTCAAAATGTCTTCATTTACTATTCATTCATTGGTTTAACTGATAGAGTGACACATTTGTATGGATGTATATTGTAAAATGACTTTAGCTCACTTATGCTTTAAGACAGCACCAAATAAGAGTATTCATCATTTCTTTTATCTATCCATTATAATTGTAGAACCATTTTTTTTGGTAGTAGCAGGAGTAATGTTAATGAGGTAAAATCATAAACAAGTAACTTATGGCTGATTCCTTGCTTTTTGTTTCACAAGCTGTGCAAAACAAATGATGCATGGAAAATTAAGTAGTGATGTCGTTACCTGGTTTGAATCTGTACAGGATTTTTTTCCCTTTTTCTTTCGTATTCATAACTGAATTGTGCCTGCTCTAATTTATTGTTTTGAGAATCTATCAGAGAGGAAGCATTAGTAGAACAAGCATATAAGGTGTCTCATCTCTAGGGTTTAATATCATATTCTAAAAGCTACTGGTGCAGACAGTTGCATACAAAGTGTCCTTGTATGCTATGTGTGGCATGTTGCATGTGTGCTGTGACACACATTTGTTAAGGCATACGTGAGAGAGGACTGTCCACGTCTTTTGAGTTAAACTATTGTATTTGATCTTTTTGTAACCGCAACCTAGCTGTGGGTAGTGCCTGCACCTAATCAGCAAGTCGAAATGAAAGTCCTAACACTATAAACAAGCTACACATCCTGTTGATAACATAATACTTGTATTCGGAGTAAACAGGTTTGCAGAGAAGTAGCTAGCCGCAGCCTGTATCTCACAGTTCAGCTGCCACTTGTGGCTTTGCTTGTTCTATCACAGGCACTAACGTACAAATACCACTGCACTTTGAAATGAAAAAGGATACATTGATTCGGTTAAACTATATTTGCACAGTTGTATGTGCACTGGCCATTCTTAGCTTTTTGATGTGCTCCTAACAAGTGCAACATTTTTGTTTTCATATGTAAACAGTTCCTGTACATGCAGCAGTCATGTCAAAATTTCTCTGTTTCGACAGAAAACGTGTTACTGCCTCTTTCTAAAAAGTACTTACTGGTTTAGCTTGTAAATAAGGCTGTTATATTATTATTCAAATTATCTGATTGCATCAGTGTATCCATTCATCCTTTCCTTTTCTGCCACTTATAGAGGTACTTATACTTACACTGCTTCTCCGCAGTGTAAGTACAGTGATTCTGAAAAAATAGTTCATGCATTTATTACTTCTAGGTTGGACTACTGTAATTCGTTATTATCAGGATGTCCTAAAACCTCCCTGAAAGGTCTTGAGTTGATTCAAAATGATGCAGCAAGATTACTGACAGGGACTTGAAAGCGAGAGCATATTTCTCCTAAATTGACTTCTCTTCATTGACTGCTTGTTAAATCCAGAATCAAATTTAAAATCCTGCTCCTCACATACAAGGCCCCTTCTTATCTCAGTGACCTTATAGTACCATATCACCCCTATCAGACTGCAGGCTTACTTATGGTTTCTAGAGTATTTAAAAGTAGAATTGGCAGTAGAGCCTCCAGTTTTCAAACCCCTCTTCTGTGTAACCAGCTTCCAGTTTGGATTCAGGTGACAGACACTATCTGTACTTTCAAGATTAGACTTAAAACTTTCTTTTTTTAAATAAAGGATATAGTTATGGCTGGATCAGACATATGACATATGACGCTCTCTGTTCTCTTTGTATTATCATATGATTTTTACATTAAAATATAAAGTGCATTTAGGCAACTGTATTTGTGATATGACTCTATATTAACAAATCTGAATTGAATTGAGTTGAATTGAATCGAATCAAATTGAATTGAATTGAGGCAACCAGATGTCCCTGTCTTTCAGCTATCTCCTTCTAGGTCCTTTGGGTTATTCAATGGTTTATTTGTGGTTTGTTCCAGTGCATCCTGTGAACACTTGAGTCTGAAGGCTGGGCAAAATGTCGTACTCTATCTGAGCTGTCTGCAGTTTTTGTGGCATGAGACGGGTTTTGTTCTTCTAGGTGAGGCTGCTGAAATTGGTGACTGACTTTGCCATGAGAGGTTTGCTTGTGCTTCAAAAGTGTTTAGTTTGCTGATACGTATCACTGTAATATTTACACAAATGCCAGGACCTGGTTTCAGTGTCAGTGGTTTTAATGTTACAGTTAATGAGCGTAAAAGAGGACACCACTTGTGTGGCAGGATCTTTTACCATTTCCTTTCATCATTTTTCACTTCTCAGGAAATTGCTTAGTAAGCTAAGGCTTCTTCAAATGCATGTATTTAACTACAATATCATGTCAGATGAAAACAAAAACAAAAAACAAAACTGTCAATTCTGAAATTAGTGTCAGACTAATTTCAGCCTTTTAAATCTTGTAAACAGGTAAACAAAAAACACCTGAGGACAAAAGAGGGATAAAAACCACTTTAAAATTATTATTATTATTGTTGTTTTTTATCTTATTTTATGCAGACACTGAAGATTATTCTTGCTTTTTTGTTTTCTTAGCTTTAGAGCATCCAGGAGTTTGGGAACCTTAATATCAAAGAATACCTTGTAAAGACCAATCAAGGGCTGTTATACTGAATGTATAATAGTCATTGTGAAATTATTCCCCTTCATACTAATATTGACTTTTCCATTGATGGAAAATCCACGTCTGAGCATAATACATGCTCTGGATGACTCATTTTTTGCAGAGCTCACAAGCTGTAGCTGTTAGACCGACAGAAGGATATATGACTCTCTGCAACATACAAATATAGTCATATAAGTCTATACAAATATATAGTCATACAAAATGACTATAGTATATATATTTTTTCATATAACCATTGTGTCATATTGTCACTGTATTAAGTTGTTGTATGTTATATTTTGTGCCATAAAAATATGTATATGCCTGTAAACTCTACCTGAAGTATAAAAGTCTATTATCAGACATTACTGTTACCTTTAGATTTGTATTTTTTGTTATTGTGCTTTTGAACCAGTGTCTATCATAATTGTATATAATATATTAGACAGACTATGTTAACATGACAATGTGACAAATGTGGAACAAGTGATACCCTGTGAAAACTTCTTGAATGCTGTATATATAATTATTACAACATAGAATTAACACAGGCATAGACAGAGGTGCGAGAAGCATCAGTGTCTGTCTTTATTGTTATTATTATTATTTATAATAGATTAGAAGAACTATGCAGTGCTAAGAATCCTACGAAAAAGGCAAATGCTTGTCTCTCATCTATCAAGGATATGCAGTGTAACACAATCAGATTTTCTTCCAGCAATTTTTATTTCCACATAAACACTGATTACAGTACATAAAGATTGTCTTTAACACAGACACCATGACAAAACTTTACCATTTCATTAATAGTTTTATATTATTACAATCTCTATGCAGATATTTTAATGTTGTTGTTTTTTTCAACAGTGGAAGACTAAATGTGTTTCAATCTCAAAATACCTTTTCTACATAATATTCAAATTCTGTATCCATTGAAGTTTTAACAGATTTCTTCTTTAGGCTGTAAGTTATATGTTTACAACACAGGTGTTTGATTTCAGAAATTTCACACCAATTGTTATGTGCCAAAAGATGAAACATTGTTATGCAAATCAGAGATAGTCAACCAGAAAAGGTAAAAAAAAAAAAGAGCTGATCTGAGATTAAATGACCTTTCAGTCAAATTTGAGGGTGAATCAGAATCAAAATGAGAATACTTTATTAATCCCTAAGGAAATTGTGTAGGCTACTGGCTAAAAATTTTCCTAAGTTGGGAATATCACCCTAAAAATGTAAAAATATTTACATTAATACTTAACAACAACCTTTCAGTAATTTACAAAAATGTTAATTAAAAAGAAAAGAAAAGAAATAAAAAAGAAGGCAGGGGAATGATGTTGGCACCCATTTAATCACACCCATGGAAATTATGTCAATTTTTAACATAATTTCTTTGATGTGTTTAGAAGATTTATTTATTTATTTGGGCTTCATGAAAGACAGCACATAAGATTGTAAATAAGACAAAGAAAAGCAACTGACATTCTTGATAAGACGACACTAGGAATCTTGCAGCTTAGATGTGTATGCAAATTTATTTGTACAGAACTACAGCAAAATTTCAACATATGAAAGCATATTATCTATAAGATGAAAAAATCCTCTACTGTAGATTGTTTCATACCAAGCAACAGTAAGTAGATCTAATCCAGCCCAAAAGCTTTGATGACTGTGTAGATCTGCCGCTTCTCTGCTGCCTTTGCATCCTTTTTGTTGCAAATATCAGCTTCCATCACGGCAAAGACAACAGCAGAAAACATCTGTGTGTCCTTAATCAGGGAAATGTAAATGGAAAATATTCAAAAATGTCAAAATGCTTATTAACCTTTAAAATTTATTTTTAATTTTCATATTTGTGAGAACAATCTTAGTATTTAATACTTTACCTGTTGTCTTTTCTGATCACTAAGGTTTTTCTGCAGGACAGGAGCTTGATCATAGTACAGAAAGACAACAAGTTAATATCAATTTAAGAATCTTTTATTTTGTTTATAGTGAACTGTGAGTAACTTCAATTACCTTTGTGATCACTGTTGTTGTTTTTTTTGGTTAAGTAAATGAGGACAGCAGTAACAATGAGATTTATACCCATGACAGCACAAAGCACAAAAACAACTGTACTGGCTGTCTGTGATGACGCACTGCTTTCTGCAACAATAGTAAAAGTGAGAAAACAAAATTAGAGTTGCCTAATAGTAAGATTACAGTAGTAGTAGTAGTTTGTATTAATTACTGGTACTTAAATATAAATATTATCTGATTTATGTATATTATATGCTTTGATTTAAAAATCAGTGGCACAGATACCTTGAACATCCAGTGTAGTTCCATTTCCAAATAATATCTCCCCACATGCGGCCACAGCACAGTAGTAAATCCCAGCATCAGTGGAGCTGATGTTCTTAGAGAAGCGGTACACACATCCATCCTGAACGTCAGTTCTTTTCTCACATTGATCACTTCTGTTTCCATCAGTGTAGATTATGTTTGGAAGAGATTTATTAGATCCGTCTCTGAACCAGAAAACATTATGATGTCCTGAACATGTGTTTTTTTCAGAATTTGTCAGAACTGAACACTGAAGAGTTGCTGTGTCTCCTGGACGGAGTGGATTTAATTCTATTGGCTGCTGTAAAACAATATAGTTTGATGTCCTTTCAGTGTTTCCTGTGTAATACAAAATGTAATACAAATAAATTATTCAACACATTCTCAGAGGCATTTAAAAATTTTGTAAAAGTTGGTCAGTTTATTACCTTTTACTAACAAATATGTCCCACTCCATTTAAGTTTAATCCAGGTGTCTATTTCACAGTGATACATTCCCTCATCCTCTTGGACTACATTCCAAATGGTCAGGTTGCTAAAATCTTTACTATTATGTGCAGAAAATCTTGACTCAAGAAACTCTGAAGAAGGTTTTATTAAGTTAAGAGTATCCCCGACTCTCTGCTTGTACCACTGAACCTTTCTGCTGCTGAGCTCTTCATTTGATAAATTACATGTAAATGTTGCTGTTTCACCAACATGAACTGTTTTCACTGGAACCAGAGAATCTAAGGTAAAAGAAAATAGAGTTTTTATCATGAAGTAAAAAAATTTTGTTTTTATGTTATTATGTCTATGTCTACACAATTTATACGAATATATTCAACATAAATAATATGTTCAGTTTGGTCAGATAGCCAGATAAAACAAAAAACAAATAATCAAAAACAAATCCCGCTTACTTCCTTGATGAAGAAAAAGCAATGTAATCCATAAGACGACCATCTTGAAAATGCAGTTAAGAAGTTAAGTTAAGAAGTTAAGTTAAGAAAGGGAAAGGAGCACACTGGGTTAGACCATAAAATGCGTCCGATTGGTTAACACAGAAGAGACTTAAAATACACTTCCTGTGACACCAATTTCATCTTGATCTTTTTCATCTACTGTTACAATGTTTGTTCACTTCCTTTTTTTGACTCTCTGTGTATGGTTTAATATGTACTGCAAAAACTGCCTAAAACACCACAAGTTCTGCAGTTCAGGGAAATGTTGAATTGAGGGACCATAACATTTTGTTCATTAGTAGTGTTGAAGAGCAGGTTTGACTCGCACAGCATGATTTATTTTCTTCAAAACCAGAACTAATGTGTAATTTGTGGTGCAAATTACATATGAAAATTACATAGCAAACCAAACTGACTCTGTTCAGACTATATCTTTTCTTTGCACTACTTCCAAGCACTTTGTAACTTGTAACTTTGTAACTTATCTAATGTGTGCCTTTGTGTTTTATTGGTATTTTGCATATATTCCTCTTGATTGTATATATTTCTCCTGTTTGCTATTCATTCCTGTTGTCTACTATTTAGATTTTATTCTGGGACAGCTGGTATGGAGCACCCACAATTTCGTTGTACATGTACAATGACAATAAATGGCTATTCTATTCTATTCTAAACAGAAACTACCTAGGCACTAGAAGATCAACTTAAGACTACCAAAGGGGACTTAAACACAAAACATAATACAAAATGATATCAAAACACGAGAAAATTCAAAACACTGGGTCAAATGACTCAGGATCGTGACATCCACCACTTGTAAAC
>VUQY01046352.1:0-10709 GCA_015108415.1 Tilapia sparrmanii | reverse complement strand
GAATGAGTTGAAGGGAAGTTATCAACTGTTTCTGAGAGACAAATAAAACCAGGATCCTTTTCTAAGTAGCTGACGGCTGGTAACTGTGCAGGGGCGGATCTAGCAAAGTTTAGCCAGGGGGGCCGATAGGGCATGAACAGGGAAAAGGGGGCACAAAGATATACTTATCTTTCTTATTCTCATTTAAAATGTCTAGCTTTTAATAAAAAATTATCTGAATCTTACACCCAAAATCTGATGTAAAATGTATAGAAGTCCATTACTGTATATAGTAACTATTAAGTCTAATATACCCTAGTAAGCTATAGTACTTTTTCGTTTGGGAAGGTACCATCTTTAAATTTATAATCTTAAATGCTTAAATGCTGATTATATTGCTTTATAAGAAAGGCCCAACTCTGAGTACACTCTGTGCCAAAAGTGCTGACAGGAAACTGCATACTTTTGCAGAGCATAGGACCAGAAAGTGAAACCAACTAGGCTGTTTGATCGAAACTTAGTGTGGTGTGACGTAGAGGGCAAGTATATAAACAACTAGGCTTCCTTTTGTGCTTCAGACCTGGGGTTGAGTAATAAGACCACTTTTGAGCCGTGTCTTTCTTGGCCGTAAAGAATACGAAAAAACAGAATATAATACTTGGTGCCAGTGACCCGGATTCTTTTGCGGCTGAGGGGACCAATCTGGACCTTAAGGTACGATCTGATATGAGGTGGACAACAGACCGGTCTAAAAGAGTAAAGGTAAGCGCACAAGCCTGTTGAAAATTGTGCACATTGGATGAATTCTAAATTAGTTGTCCACCAAATTGATGATTGTTGCCGTTTAATTGGCTCAGTAGTGGAAGGGTGACATGTCCATGATAATTTTGAGAAACTAGAAATAAAGAAAAGGAAAGTTTGGGGATAGTTGAGATTAATGGTGGAAGAAAAGAGATATTAGGTTAGGATATTTGGTTAAGGGATATATCCCTGTATTGATAAGTGGTAGAGTTGGACTCGGGCATCAGATAATTCGGCTGTGGAATCCAAGCTTTTGTTGTTTTTATGTTATTAAAATAAAATTTCAACATTTGATATTTTTTAATGAAAGCACAGTGACATGGAAAGATATTTTTCTTTAATAATGTTGCTGCAGCAATTTCAAATACGAAGTATTAGGATGTTATGGTCAAACTATGTAAATTTTCCAAATGTGTGTAGAGTAAAATGACCTTTCTCTGATGATGCAAATGCCGACCAATAATCAATCAAGATTTGCAACACAAACTGTTTTGATAGCAGAAACAGTCGGTCTCATAGTTCTTAGATGTTACAGCTACTTTTACAAACACATTCGTTTTCATGTCTGTTTGCGTGGTTTTTATGGATGAAGTACAATAGTACAAACATCATCTTACTTTTCTTTGCTCTCCAGTATAATTGCAGGAAAATGCAGGCTTTATTAAAACTGTGACAATTTAACACTCACTTTAAAAAACAGACTTGACATGTTTCCATGAAGACTACTTCAAAAAAAAAAAAAGTAATGTAGAACATGATCGCTCTCACTCTGTGTCTCTAAAAAACCCAGCAAACTGTTAATCACTTCAACAAAATGGGCAAAGTTAATGGCTCTTTATCAGCTGCAACACCATGTAGCACCTGGATCCCCAACCTGCAGGCCCTAGGTGTCTGACCTCCAAGCCTTGTTGCCATATGTCCCTCTGAGGTCCTTGTGCAGTAGCAGTAGCTGTACTAGTAGTATAAGAAGTAGTGGCAGTAAGAGTACTAGTATTGTGCAACAACCAGGCATCAAGAGCAGTCACTCTTCTGGCTGACAAATGGTGAAAACATGCCATACGCAGCTGCCACAATCTTAACTGTAAATCAGAAATTTTGATAGGCAAATTGGAAAAACAGTTTAATTCTGGCTTGGCACCGACACAGACTTTAGTAATCCCACACTGGGGAAATTCACATGTTACAGCAGCACAAGGGTCGGCAAGAAATAGTGAAACAGAGATATATTAGAAAAATACACAAATAAATAAGTAGTGCAAAAATTTAAAACAAGGAAAAAACCTATGCAAGAGTGATTACTGCTGATCTGCAAACTGCTAACTGGTATTTAGACACAGCCACAGCAAATACACTCAGAGAATAGTAGCATGTCAGTATAAAGATGACTGTATCTCCACTTTCAAAACCTTAAGATGTCCAATCCATGACCCCAACATTTGTCATTACACACAGGCTAGAAGTGCAAGTCACTCTTTAATGCTGGATTGTTGAAGGTTTTGTACAATGGTTTATCCACAGGCATAATTTCCACTTCTGGATAAAGATCACTCTATCTTCATGCTTCTTAACAATTTAAGCATGTAATGTCTTTATTAATTTGTTATTCATTAATGCATACATAATAATGTGCTCAGTGACATTAAGGTCCCCTTTCAAGAGTTTGTGTGCTACAGAGTTTTTTTTTCTTTGTTTCAGTTGTTTTGTTTTGCCATCTTCTATTCACAACCCAGTGTTTAAAATGTTAATAATCTTAGGACCAACCCTCCAGCTTGTGATGAATCGCCCAGACTTTTTCTAAATTTTGTGCTTCAAAAGTGAACCATGTGGTGGCCTTAATACTTTATACAGGCGAAATATTTCCAGAATAATGTTTCTCATTGTAAAACTGTAAATAATCTTTACACAGGATATCTCCAAAAGTTGAATCTGTTCATCTGGACGTAGCGTTTTGTGGGAGAAACGTTTCGTCACTCATCCAAGTGACTTCTTCAGTCTTCAGGATACAACATTTTGTAAACAGCCACCTTAGAACCTGTTGAGTCTCTCCTGTACTGTTAGATGGACGTAAGTCCAGATCTTCATAAGCCGTTCCTCATTACTCCATTAAGTAACCAAACAAATAAATTTACTCTTGCAAATTATAAACATTCCAATTGTTCCTTCCAAAAATAACAAAAACAAAGAACAACAAATGAAATAAAGAACCATAAAATGAAAAGCTGTGTCCAAACTGTTCGTGTGTATTGTGTAGAAACGTACCTCTCCACTAGTTTCACATAAGCATGACCTCACAAACTAATTTTTTAATCCAACAGACCTAACATTATTGTGTCACTCCAAAGCGTATATATGTAAAACACAACAAAATCATCCTGATTCCTGACAGGATTGTGGCATAATATCAGACAGAATCTGACACCTCAGCTCTATAGAGTGGGCAGTCACATTTAAGCAGTTCATTTCAAGTCGCAGATTCAAGCTGCTCTTCATTTCTTTGGGAACCAGATGCCACCAAAGAGGATTGTGTTTAAAAGGTTTGTTTGGCCATCACGCAAAAAAACCCCAACCTCATAACTAGAACTCACTTAAATACAAAGCAAAGCTGGGCTGGAGCCAAATGCTGGAGCCAAGAATTTTGAATTTGAATATTTGAATTTCTAGAAAAACCAAAAAAACAAAAACAAAACAAAAAAAAAAAGAAAGAAAAAGAAAAAAGGAGCAGCAGTTATTGCTAACTTTTAAGTTAAGTCATCTTGCTTTTGGGGATTTTTCTGTCTGTGTGCATCTCTATAATGCTTCTTTGAGAGCCTGTGGAAACTAGATACTGGAGAATAGTTGCCATCAACCAAGCTAGGTCAACCATAATACTTTGCATATTTTGAATGTGGTTTGGTTAACTTGAATGACTGAGTACCTTGTGGATGAGTCACTAAGCAAATTTAATCCATCCATCTTCCTCTGCTCATCCAGGGACTGTCACTAACCAAATTTGTAAGATGGAGAAAAAATAGCACTTGTAAGGACATGAAATGCTTTATTGACAAAAACAAGACACCCTGCCCCTGTAATCTTTTATTTACAATATTGTATTTGGTTAAAATGTTCTGATGGTTCAAATATTTTCTTTTCTTTAGTTGTTGAAAAATAATGTGTGCACCAGTCTCCAATGAGACATTTACAAGTTTGCAAAAATATACTATGTCTGCAGGTATATTTGCAGGTAAGGAGATTAAAAAATAGTAAATAGTTTGACCTTGGTCTAAAGATAAGTTCACACGGTTGCAGGGAACGTGCGAAAGTTGGCTGTAAATTCCCATTATGTGTGGTTAGTGCATATTACTGGTAGTGATGTAGATTAGCCATGATGCTACCGATTAGCAACTAGAGCTAATTTGCCAGTTCGTGTGGAAACCTCGTGGCAACAAGGATTGCATTTTAAAGAATTCTTCATGTGGACATTATCCATGTTTTATTTGTGTAACACAAAGTCACTCATAATGTGACCTCTGTGTTAAATATAGCAGTGTAGTTTTCATCTGTTGTTTGCAAAGTTAAACAACAAACTGGGCAAAGATCTAAGGCTTCATGGCTCCATAGTGCAGCGCTTTCTAGGTCTTGATACTTACATACATACTAATTGGAAAACTCCACAATTAAAGAAGAATAACAGCCGTGTTGCATTATTTTTTTAATCCTGATTTTGCTGAGGGACTGTGTTAAAACTTCTTTAAAGAACTGAATTGTCTTATTAATTGTGTTCATTTGATTGATATTTCAGTTTCATTAAAATTTCTCTGTTGGCTCTTGGCAGAGGAGGAAACATCTTTTTTCCCTCTCCCTTCCGTATTTTTCCTGCTTGGCTTGTACTGTACGTATAATTATGTACACATGTTGTCAGTATTGTGCGACTGGAACCAGATGATGTTTGAAGATTTGTAATTATCTTGCTGATCTTTTTCCAGAATTGAATGATTGTACAACATATATCTTTAGATTCTTAAAAGAACAAGACTTAGGTGCACAGGTATACATTTATTTGAGATTTTCTCTAATCCACAAGGCACAAAAAATTCTTCAGGCTTAAAGATCTACATCAACTCACTTAAATCTTTTAAGAAGTGGAGCTAAAGCTTCTACAGAGCCAAGATCAGCTAAAACAGTTGCATGTAAGTACAGGTTATTCTGATGTGCCAACAAGACTGAAGCTGTCACATTCAAATGAACATTGACTGCATCATCACATCATCTATATCATCAATGTGTGTGTTATTCACAGAAGGCAACAAGCTGCTGGGAGAGTAACATCAAGTAACATAATAATGAGTATACACACTTACTACTTACGTAGTTTTTTTCATTTTAACCTTCGAGTATCAGTTCAAAATGTTTCAGAAATGTTAAAGAAAACAGAAATGTATAAAGGACTTAAAAAAATCAAAGGAGCAAATTTTAAAATATTTGAGGAAGGATAAAAAGCAAAGACTGTTATTTGTGAAACTTTATATTTTCATCAAACTCTTGGTAAATAAGTGGTTTAAAGAAAAACTGGGCTGTGCTTTTTTCCCCATCAGCTAAGAGAAAAAGACCAAAGAGATCAGCGGGGCCACAAAAAGCAGGAGGTGGGCTGTTGTACTGCTGGCACTGTTGCAGAGGTCACCCTGGCAGCAGCTGATTTCTCCTCCAATGACTGCTGAGAGCTGTGCAGCTTGTGGTTTTGAACAAATCATCTTGGAGGCACAGCCCTTTACTTTAGTAGTTGCTCCTCCTCCTGCTTTCACTGAGAAAACAAAAATGATTCTACTGTCTACAAGTTTGAAAAAAGAATCACTGAATGTTCCTCTAAGCAGAAAAGGACAAACATGCAGAAACGTAATGCTGTAGGCCCATTACCTGCTGCTGAGATGCAGTAGTCCTCATTTCCATTGCAGGTTAGAGTTTTGGTGCAGTCCTTTCCATCACATTGGAAGCACTTTTTCCCATTTGGAGAGGAGATGCTCGAATCTATAAAGCACAAAAATATATGTCATATTTCTTTCATTGATTATTTATCAAGTGCCAAAAAACATCAGATATGCAAATACTGAATTCTTTCTCACTCATCAAGTGAACTTGGTGAGTGAAAAAAATTATTTGTCTTAAACCTCATTTTGTAACTTTTTTCACATAATTAATAAAATGTATTTACTTATCACAACAGGAAATACCATTCCACAATACCAAGAAACATGGTGTAAATTACCAGGGACATCCTGAGAGTTGCAAAGATCAGAGGTGCAACACATGATGTTAATTACAGCTTGGGAAAATCCAAGGTTGACTGAGCCATTGAAGCACTGATCAGGTGGAAAACAAGTTCTCCACATAAGTTTATTTTCCAAACCACCTGAAACCAAAGAGGAACCACTGTAAACTCATTAAGGTCAAAAAAGAATAGAAGAAGAACTATAAAATAAAATTTTACCTATTTTTGAATTCATTCTGACTGAACCACACTGAGTATAGGACGAAGGACAATCTGTTGTCTCAATGCAGCCTCCAGATGATCCAGGTATGCAATCATAGCATTTCAATGGGCAGGCTGATAAACCACAAAATATTTTTTAAAAAGAGAGTTAAATCAAGTTTTCTTGCATTAACTGTATGGAGAAATTATGAAACACTGACTAAAATACATAGATTCAAACAAAGAGGGCTAACAGTACAATAAATAGTACAATCATTTACAGGAAGTAGACACATTTTTGCTGGGTTGTACATGTTGTAAAAGCAATTTAAAAAACTTTCATTGAATATTACAGAACTTTCTTTAAAAGCACAGATAACTGAACAAAAACTTGCCTTTAGGGAGCAGCACAATCCCAAGGATCAGCACAAGGACCTGCATCATGAGATGGTCAGACAGAAGTGAATTTTAATTTAGTTTCTGTTCAGGTTATAAGTAATTCTTATTGGGAGGAGTGGTCTCCTCTCTCTGACCACTCCTTAACTCTTCCTTTGACAGTGAAGGAGCCTGACTATCAAAAATGTTTATTTGCACAGCAAATATTAGCCTTTGTTCAATTTGTAAATTAACAATCGTATTGGTAAACATGTTATTTGAAAAGATTTTTGAACTTTTAGATATGCTTCTGAGATCCTATGAAAGCTTGTAAATAATCAGTTTCTAGTTCAAAGAAAAGGCTAGTCCAACATTAACACTTTGCATAATTTGAATATGATTTGGTTAACTTCAATCGGTGGCTTTGGGAAAAGCCACTAATGAAATGTAATCAGTTAAAATCCAGGAACAAAACTCTTGTGCAAAAATACTGTACAAATATTACTAGTTTACTAGTGGACTAGTTGCACATTAAAGGTTGCACTTACTGCTGTCGCTACTGCATAAAAGTAAATGGGAGGAGAGAGACCCTTTCCTCTACACTGGAAATTTTGCACTTGTTCCACAGTGTTACGACCTCGCTCAAAAGCCACAAAATAAATATGGAAACTAACACCAGAGTTTGACAGGGAAGAGGGTGAAACGCACTGGGATTAGCAATGGTTTATGTGGGAGCTCAAAGTAGCTTCAAAGGTAAACATGAGACTCTGAAAGAACTTTATTTCTACATTCATTTTGGTTGTCCCGTTTTTTTTTAATTAATAGATTTTGAATGGTAGCATATGAATAAAATGGGCTAATCAGTTATTCTAAAGGTGAATAGAAGTTTATAATGTTTACTAGTTTTTCTCAGTGAGAATAGTGACAGCTGACAGCGGCATGGTCAGTATTTGGCTGGAGCTTTGAAACCATGGTGGAGAGTGCAGGGTGTTGTCTATAGCCGGGGAGCAGAGAGAACAGTGGGTATGTTTTTAACCCTAAACAACATGCAAAAATAATTTACTTCTTACACAATACACGAGAACCAACTTTAGTTTTACCTTATGAGAAAAAGCATTTCTGTAACCTGCTGTGGCCAAATTATCCTCACCAACATACTGACCTCGGTTGTCAGATAGTCCTGCCCCAGGACTGGAAAAATATTGTTTTTAACATTTTTAAATTCTTTGTATCTCGCTCTTTTTAATCTGAACAGGCCCCTAAAATGAGGCAGTGATCATTGTCAGCCTCTCTTGGTCTTTGTTGGCACCGTTCATTTTGAAGCTCAGTTTTTAAAACATTATGATGTAACTACAGCCAACACATACAGCAGTAAATTAAAGACTTGTCGTATTGTGGCTGGATTATCTCAGCTGTTCTCGTGACTTAAGTTTGGTCCATTTACAGCACCTGCCATGTGATTCCATTTGTCCCTGACCATCAGGAACCCTCAGGTTAACTTACAAAGCTTCGAAGGTGTTTGGAGGGTGTGAGTGCAGGTCTGTGTCAGTGTACATGCGTATGTGTGTGTGTGTGTGTCCTGTGCACTATCAGGAGACAGTGTCCCTTCACCCAGTTAAGCAAAAGTCAACAATCTTTGATCAACGCGGGTGGCCTTGAATGGGGGGAAAGTGAGTCATAACAAACAGTCTTATTATCTAAAGGACGTGATAGCAGAGCTGTACTCAGAAATCCCTCAATCAGAGCATTGTATATTATTTAATCTTAAAAAAAAAGGTTAAAAACCCACATATATTTGCATATATTATAGAGGCCAACAAAAGTACTGAAGAGTGATTGTAGAAAACATGGACGACCTAACAGATGTAGCAGCTGCAGTCACGGAGAAACTTTCTTATCTCTAAAATGGCCACAACAGTTCCTATTTTTATGGCCTGACAGTGTGAAGCCTCCACCTACATCACTGAACTGCTCCACCCTATTCAACTTCTGTACTCTTCACTCTGTGGCCTTCTTTAAACAGCTTGGTTCATGTGTGTCCACTGTGCCTTCATCAACACTGTTTTTGTGTGTCTGTAAATAAGAGTTTTTGGTTGTTGTTGTTTGCTCTTTACTTCTGTGCCTGTAAACAAACAGTGAATGGATCTGATTATGAAATTATGAACCTGTGTCTGCTGTGTGGACAGACTGATCACTGGAGTTGAAGTTTTGTCTCCTGAATCCTGCATTTAGGCTCCGTCTCCTACCTGCCAACCAATCTTTGACAAAAACTTGACTGAATTAGTGAGAACCAGAGAGTCACTGAATGCAACACATCAGGTGTTCAGCAGATTCCTGTAAATCACATGAGTAGTACAGGAGAGTGACTGAGTACGCTTCCTCTTTGTGATGGAGGTGATTTTCTTCTTTATATTGTGTCACATAAAGTCTGACAGCTTTTCTTGAATTCTTTTCATATGATGTGTTTTCACAGATGAAACCAGACAACAGTAAATCAGATGCTTTACACTACCTTCACATGACCTTCATCTGTAACCACCAATCACTTCCTGTTATTCCCAAAGGATCTCTGAAATCCTCAGATACTTTGAATCCATCTCCCCGTTTTCAGGTCAAAGCAGCTTTGAGCAGCAATCAGCAGGATTTTTCTGCTCTTGGCTCTTGAGAGGCGCTCACACTTTCTCCTTCTCCCTTATCTTTTCTCCTGGGCTTCTCATGTCTTTGTATAGTCTCGCTTATTCTCTAACCCTAAGAGAGTCTCCTAGACTTGTTCTCTAAAAACCTGAAGAAGAATTATAGATTTGATCAACTGGTCCCTTAACGAAACTGACACCCTCCTGAGCGTGGGAGATCCCAATTGTCCTGCAGAGACTTTTGCGGCCGGATACTCGTCGGTCGCATCGCGTGTCTGGCAACAATCTCGATGGAGGACAGTGAATGACATCTACTAATTCGGAACCACGATAACAGAGTTCTGGCTGGTTGGAGCTGGCTCGGACCCAGCTTATTGAAGAACAAGAAGCGGCTACAGCTGTTCAAAATCCCACAAGGCTGGCTGACATGATAGACAATGGGCGGGGCTGTGAGCACTCAGACTGTGTTTATTGAACGCAATATGGATAAGATTTTGGAGAAGAACAATGGGAATTGAGAGACCTGGTGACATTACCTGGTGGACATTAGACCAACTGTAAAATTGGAAGCAGTTTGTTCGCACTAGCCAGAACAACTACCATCTTCACCTCATGCAGCCCCCCCTGGCCCCAGCTGGATGCTCAAGGCAAAAGCTGATGGGAATAACAAATTCCCCCTTAGATAATAAGACTGTTTGTTGTGACTTTCTTTCCCCTCATTCAAAGGCCACCATCAGGAGCTCACAGTCAGCCATGAGTGAAGGTGTCCTCATAGTTCAGCTGTGTTCACAGTAACAGTCCATGAATCCTCTGATGATCACACTTAACCTGTCAGCCCGTCACAAATAATCTAGTTATTGTTATTCTGTGTGGCTGATAACACAGATTTAATTTACAGTTCTGTACACAATAAATAAACAGATAAACCGCAACCAGCATCTGTCTCTGCAGCCTCTGTTGTGCTTTACTAAACACACTGTGGACAGGAACTTGGTGTTTTCATAGATGAAAATGATGCAAACTGCTGACCTGTCGAACCAGCTGGAGTCTGAGCTGGAGTCAGCCACAAACAGGTTGAACAGGATGTGTTTTGTGCAGCACCTGCATGCAAATCAGAAGCAAAGCTGTTCCTGTGAAATGAAACCAAAACCAGCAAAAAACAACAAATCAACAACCCCTCCCAGGTCACAGTCCCAAAGTCAGACCGCGCATCCCGCAGCGGTGCAAAAAAAAGAAAAACGCCACAAAACAGTCTCAGGCGGCCCATAATTACAACAAAAGAGTTCAGGAGGCCTACCTCGAGTCCAATGGCGGCAACGTTGCAGCTCCGGCAGACGGCCATGGGTCCGGCAGCAGCAGCAAAACTGTTCTGGGGGCCTGCCACTGATCCAGTGGCGGCAGAGCTGCAGCTCAGGTGGCCTGCCACAGGTCCGGTAGCAGTGGCGAAACAGTTCCGGTGGCGTGCCCTAGGTCCAGTG
>VUQY01046351.1:0-11650 GCA_015108415.1 Tilapia sparrmanii | reverse complement strand
CGGCTGGAAACACAGTGAGATGGACCAAGGCAAGTGTAGTGGAACAAAAAGTATTTATTTGCCATACAGCTCTCCTTACAAACAACTCACTCATCGAGCTTTTTCACAGCACAATCAACCCTCTCTAATGACAACCGGCAGCCTTAAATATGTTCAGCTGTCACAGACTAAACCATTATTCCACTCTCAGGTAAATTCTTAAATCCCAACATTCCACCACAGTATACAATATACCAATTTGAATAAATAAATATAAATACATTTCACGTTTTTATATTAATAAATATTTCACACTTTAATTTTACACCAAACCCAATATTATAAAAACCCAAAAACCCAAGCACAAAAAGATTCACCACTCTCTCTTAACCCATGGTCTCTCCCGGAACCTTTAAATGGTGTCTGAACCCCTGGGGAAACATTTGCCCAAACACCTTGAAGAGGACACAGGCCAGAAGGTGAGTAATCATATCTTACAAACACTTATTTGAACCACTTTTATTCCTAGATTTTCCACACACACACTTGCATTAGTTTTCCTTACTGGTAAACCTTACTCACAATCTCAATCACCATTCCTTTCTCCTCACAGACAACCACCACATTCCTTGATGAGGAGCAGCTGTGCAGGATCTGAAACAAGGCTACCAACTGATTTTAAAATTCCCAATAAATAGTCAATAAATAATTAAACTTCTTGTGTGCAAATGTTTTACTGTGCAAATCCATGCAGTGCTAAATAAAGTGCTTGATAAGGTGCTTTTAATAAAATTAAAGGTGTGCTCTAAAGTGCTATACAGATAATATAAATGTAGTAAGGGAGTCCTCTTCCTTACACATAGTATGAATGGTAAGTAGACTGGTTCTTAAATAGCACTTAAATACCTGAGCACTCATTTATACAAACACTTTTTTCTATGCTTACATGCTTTCTATATTTTCATACTCCAATGGATGTATTGGAGAACAACTTGGGTTACTTGAAGTTAATGATGTAGCATGCAGATTGGAGCAGCCAGGGGTCAAACCACCAACCGTCTGACATGTTGATGGCCTGTTTTATCTCCTAAGCTACAGCCCCACTAGGAAGACAAAAAGTAGACTGGAGTAGAAATGCAATCAGCTATGCCTGCCTTTAATTAAACTAGCCCAAGCCCAGCCATTGGCTCACAGCAATACTGAAACACAGACACACAAAACCTCTCCCAAATCAATGCCAAGGTCCCACAGCAAATATGGAGGTCAGCTGTTGTGCAAACCCTTTTACACAGAACATATCTTGATATTATTGAAGATGCTAATATTGTTCATTTCAGAAACTGACTGTATTTAACGGAGGTGCATTCACACTTTGTTGTACTGAAGATACATTTTCAAGGCACATATTGACGCACAATAAGCATCCAAGCCCATTCCACGTTCAAATCAAACTCTCATAATATTAGGTTTTACATAATTGTGTAAAAACAGAACAAAAAAAAAAAAAAAAACCAACCCTTGGGTACTTTTATAATGTGAAGTGCCAATAAACAGAACGCATCCCTAAGTGGTATTTTGAATTAAAATGTTGTTATATGTGCTTACAACTAATTTGCAGCATGTAATACATTGACTGATTGTTTATATTTGCCTCTAAATGTTAAATGGGGTTAAAATAAACCTCACTTATTTTGCTTGTCATTTGTAATTATGTTGCCATTCGACAGAAGGTAATGAGTTATTTTTTCTGGAGCACATTCATTATGCCTACTTAATGTCCATCCATATGTTCATACACTTCACCTTTTGTTCCTACAGGGGGGTATTTCTTTGGATTTAAAAGTAGAGAGTGTCTTCTCCTTTGTGCTGCTTGTTTCTGAAATGTTCTCTGTTTGGAGAAAAACACACATGGAAACTCACAATATCAGCTGCTTTTGCGCTTTTCTCTCCTGCAATATCCTGCTCAATTGACCATGAGACCGCTGCAAGTCAGTGAAGAGGAGAATGAGTTCTTCAAATATGAGGTAAAAAAAAAAATACCCACACAAACACTGCACAAGCTGAGTCTGTGGTCTTCTGATGCATTGCTTAAACTTTTCCACCCCTAAAACCAAAAAGATTTTTTATTTCCTTCCCTAACGATTTGGTGGTTTTTCCTAGCTTATAGTGACGTCACTTTCCTCTTCAGTATTTGCAGGAATTAACCCAAACTGCATGTTTGAACCGAGCGAGGGAAGTTGTAAACAGCCAGGCATTTTGCATGCTGCAATAGGAGAAAATGCTTAATTAGGATTATGGGATTTGTCTCTGCACCTTCAGATTCCCGAAGAGGAGACTGGGAGATGTCAGAGGGATATAAGTTTGGTCTCATTTAATCAGCGAGCGTGGCCCGCACAGCCCTGACCCCAGTCGTAATTTATTACCACTCGAGCACAAACACAAGCTCTTTCACCGCGCCTGCCGTCGCCCTGTCATTGGTGATAGAGAGAATCAGCTGGTTGAATATAATGAAACCAGTTATTTCCCTGTCAACTGTGAATAGTTTTTCCCTTATTTATTTATTTTTACACTCCCTCTCTTTTTCTGCCATGGATATTGCCATGGCAACTGTAGATCCTGTATGGAGTTGTTGAGGATGTAAAGTAGTTCCCGTGGAAAAAAAAAAAATCTTGCAAATCCCCAAAACAAGAGCAGTGGAGAGCAGATGCAGTCGTAGGAAGAGGTGTGGGTATGGCTAGGGAATTTAGCATTTATGGGATTATTCACACGAGTCCACGGTCTGAATTCATTTCTTCACGTAACAGCGCTCTACCTGTCATTGAAGCAGCTTTGTATTTGCCTTATCTCTTTTTCTCCCCCTTCCTGGTCAATAGATGTTCACTCTGATTGGCAGCTGTATAGATTGAGCGCTGTGTTCTAGTTGCAATTCGTCTCTGCCTGCCACCCAATTCGACGGCTGTCACCCGGCAGTGGCACAAATCCCACAGGCCATTATGAGGCTGGTTTAATCCCCAGAACAGCAGCACCAGAAGCCTTTCAAGGAGGGTTTCGGAGCATGATACCCTGTCTGTCACATGCATCCGTGGGCTTCAGGCAAGGCTACAGTGCGTTGTTGTGATCCCACTCCATCACTAATGTCGTGTCTTATCCCCAGGCCACTAAGACAAATGTACTGGATGGTCCCCCTTGCTCAAGATCAATCACATGTTGCATGTAATCTTCTGCATGATACTTAGATTTGCTTGGTTGCTGCACAATATAAATTGGGTTTTTATTCTTGTCTTAATTTTGCAGGTCACAGATTTGTTTTTTGTTTTTAATGGACTGCCTTTTATTTTGTTCTTTTGTAATGGTAGAAAACCTAATCTGTTTATTCATATTTGAATGAAAGTGCAGCATACTGTTGATTTCTATTATATATATCTATCTATATATATATAGATATATATATGACAAAATTAACAAATCTCTCATGTTTGCACAGCATATATAGGAAGTAGGCCTAATTAGCTTAGCTTAGCATAACTAAAAGACATGGCAGCTGCTCTTTTAAACTCTGTTTGAAAATATGAGCATCAAAAGTAAACAGATGAAAAAAAGCGCACATGGTATCTGTATATGCATCAAACACAACACAACATGTTAATGTAATAGCTCTGCGAGTACTGCTAGGTGGTATTTGACATGAAGCTAATCAACTGCTTGCTCAATAAGCTCCAAAATTAGAATACAGACGACAGTGGTATGGATCTTCTCATCAAACTATCAGCAGGAAAGTGACAGAGTGCCTATCTTAAATGCCATCTAGTTCCTTTAAAGCAGCAATAATCAATATTAGCTGTAATCAATGCTTTCATTTTAACAGTGCCTTCCTAATAGCTAGTAGTATTTTAAAAGAGGTTTCATTATCACTGATTCTGAAAACTCCCTCAGCACCCTCGAGCTATTTTTTACCTCTTTTTAAAGATATTTTTTATAGCTCACAAAGTGTTTGGAGATTCTTCAGTCTGCCTGTATGTGAAACACCAGAGTGCCGACATGCCCAAGACATCAAATGCTGTTGCTTTGTTAAAAGCTGTTGGTGTCATGAAGGTATGCACAAAGCTTCCTTTGGCATGGGTGACCCGACCATATACTGTGTTGCTGTTTTCACATGAACACCACAGCTCTGAACTTTCCTAGACCTCACAGAGTGCTTGCGAGAACACAAATGTCAGATGCAGCTGGTTTGAACACTAAACACTCTTTAATCTGCCAGCTCCGTAGTATAAAGCCTGGCTGATGTCCAGTATCCCAGCTAACAGCCCGGTGAATTTACAAGGACCATGTAGTGGTTCTCCGTCCTCCTGCATGCACTATTCACAAACCAATGAAACTGAAACTTTCCAGTGCTGAGAATGCAGCTGCTATGAGCAATCTCCTGTTGTTTGCTTCACGAGAGCAAGAACAACTCGAGTCTGATTCTCCTACAACTGTCCAGAGTTGGTGTGCAAAAACTGCAGACAAAACAATGGGACACTGAACATTTATTCCCACCCAGTGTTGACTGATTGGCTGGAACGTCCAATTTAGCGTCATTAAACACCAATTTTAATGGCTGGACCTCATTTTAGGTGTTGCAGGCAAGTAAGAGAGAGACAGTTGTCAAGTTACTGTTTTGTTCTCAATAACTGAGCAACCATTCTCACTCAGTGCTCATGACATTTAACCTGTTCAAACTAATTAAACTGATATTTAACCCAACTGTGACATTTAAACCAAACCAGTGGTAGAAGTATCGCCAAAAGTGTTGAATTAAACTCCGTCCTTTGTTTTTTATTTGCTTGCTTATCATTTTTTCTCTCTAATGAAGAAAATGAATGCAGTAATTATAATTCATGATCAGCTTCCCTTCGTTCCTTAAAGTCGGGAGATGCCAGGTCGCCCCAGGTACAGTGATTGATGCGATGCTTGTGACCTACAATAGACAGACCCACAATTAAAGCGCGACTTATCTCCCAGCTGTGACTCTCAAAGATAAATGCTGATAGCGCCCTCCCCTTTGATGTTCAATCATGCATCATCAATGCAGTGCACGCCTTGGCCTCAGCTTCTGTCCTCAGAATGACTGATGTGCATTTGAATATTTCTTTCCAGCAGGTAAACATTAACATTCAGTTCACCTATTCATTCTCTCCTCCTCACTCTTGGTTTAATGTAGTCTGTCTGTTTCACACAATGAAAAGCAGCACCAAATTTACGAGTGTTCTTTTTCACACCATATAGTGGCGAGACTAACATAATGAACATCCCTTTATTTTGGAATTGTTCATCAATTTTTTTGTAGATATAGACAGTTTTCCTTTTTTCTTACTTTTTGCTGTTTTTTATTTCTTATTTTTCACTTGGCTCTCACCTAAATAACCTAACATTTGGAATTATACACTCTCTCATGCACTTGCCTCTAACGTATTTTTCTTTAGTCTCAAACTTGGCTCACAGCGTATCTTGACATTTGTTTTGCTCTCAGGACACATATTTGGACTCTAACAGCCAGTTTCCCACACATGGATTAAGCCTAGTTCTAAACTGAAAGGACACATTTTATGAATAAAATTTCTAGTCTAAGATTAGGCTTAGTCTATGTCTGGGAAATTGAGCCTAAAAGTTTCTCTGCCAAGACAGGTTTAAGAACTTCTTCTTTCCTCAGGTAACTTCCATCAATACAACTTTTTTGTATTGATTTTGATGCAATCTGGGATTGTGGATTTTATTAGAGAGCTGCTTTTACTAGGAGATGGAGAATAATTTTCTAAGGCATTATCATCCTTGTGCTTTCTATTGACTATTCAGAGCCTGGAACCATGCAGTAGTAATGTTTTGACTTTGCTGTTGTACCTTTTCGCTTGTTTATCAGATTGTACTTGTTAGACTAGTGTGAGATGTCTTTTTTGTGCACACAGTCATCTTCGCCGATGCACCCTCCCAGGCATCGCCCATATCCTCCACAACCGCTCCATTAAATGGTGATAGCAGCATCCACGGAGGTGTTGACAGAATTCTCCGCCGGATTTTAGTTAGATTTAGGCGCTGATGCTGAAACCAGTCTGAGCTGGATTATGACTCAGACTCTTGGATAATCAACTTGACTGGAGAGCCGTGATGAGTCTACACGTTGTACTAAATGAAAAACCAGTTCACTCGATGCTTCTATGTTTATGTGATGATGTAATCCACACAATCCATTTTGTGGTTATTAAGAGTTTAAGAGAGTAAAGCACCAGTGCTGTAGGCCTGAGTTCAACAGAAACCACTCAAAGGGAAAACTCTGTATGATGATATATAATTTAAAGTGGTAAAACTGCACAATGAGTTTGAGAGTCTTTTGGGGAACACCACAGGATCCTATGATCTTCTATAACACTGAAGTGTTGAAGGCGTTTTGAAAATCACTAAAATTGATTAATTAGTTGCATTCTGTAAAAATGTGATAAATGCTTCATTCGTGATCCCTTCTAGTTTCTCCCGCCGTGCTATTAATTATTTACTTTTATTATCTATCAAAGTCTGCTTTACCCGCTTCAAAATGTGCACTCAGTGAACCAACCTATTTTGTTTGATCTCATATATGTATTAAGAAAAATAACTCACAGTTGGCTTTTAGATTTTTTTTAAATGACTTTTCTTTAGTGCACTGATGTTGAAGAAAAGCTAATATTGCTTACTGATCTGTTTCTAAATATGTGCTTGACCCTTTTCAAACAGGAGCAAACTCTGAGAGTGGCACCAGAGCAGCTGCCGCTGACCTTTTAACAGAATGAACTACCACATTATCTTCCAGCTGGGAAGACAATTACAGCAAATTTAACCACTGAATAGAAACGTTGCCATTTTAATTTTCAGCTTTCAATCATTTTTGTGATTTCTTTCCAAATGCATTCTGACTATAACAAATGGTAGCGCCTGAGCCCTGAGCCTTATCGTTTCACGTCTACTTATTTCCTGTGAGCAAAGAAGGAAGCCCACTGACATTCAGCCACATTATTTTGGCACAATGATTCGTGGCCACCACCTGTGACTTGAACCACACATAATACAATGCACGGCAAATGCTGTGTAAACCGCACCACGACACATACACACAGATGCCAAGTGAATTGCATGTTGAAACCCCGACCAGCGACAGAGATGGACAATCACGTGGACATCAGTAAACAAAGTGGCGAGTGGTGAACAGCTAGAACCACACTTTCACTCTTTGCTACAATATCTTAATTCAATTTCTCCCCAGCCACCTGCAGGGAGATGCTGTACTACTGATGCAACTGCCAACCTGTTATGGAGGGAATGTGATAGAGAGGAAGCTTATGGAAGCCATAACAGGCTTTTTTTAAGGCCATGATGGCCTGCAGGTAAGTGATTTACAGAAAATCAGGTTGATGCTGTTCAAACCCTCTGCCAGAGAGGCACGTTCCAAGGCCGGGCAGTAGTAAATTTTTTTCAAAGCGTCAGCATTTCCTTCCCTGCTTACCTTGGGCACTGCTGGAATAAATTCACACACAATTTTCAAACCTGAAATTGGTCATTTCTTGTGCGCCTCCTCACTCTAGGATCTCTAAAAATTGTCTGAGGGTGCTGTTTGCAGGCTTGTCTCGCTGTATTTGACCTGGCACCCGATCCATATACTCTGTAAAGAGAAATTTCTGAAACTTTCACCCATTTTAGAAAGGAATTGGTTATGGTGCAGTGGGCTGATTTGACATGGTTTGTGCACAAAAAGGCAGCATATCTGATGTGTTCAAACTCACTACACACCTAACTGAGTTATATTTGTACACAGCGCTGTACACCTGAAGTGAGTGAAAATGTTGTCCAAACGCTGGATCAGATCCTAGCAAATTTGTGGACATGTACCTTTGAATGCAGGAGTTCATTTAAAAGACAGATGGCCTTGGAGAAATCTAGACAAATTACTGCAATAAACATAATCTTTTAAAAGCATGAGATGATGTACTACAGACTGTAAAAAAGATACAGGTGCTGAGAAATGGAAACTGCCACTCCTATTATTTCAGAATTACAAAAAAGAGAGACTTGGGTGATTTAAAAGAGAAAGTTTATTAAGACGGCATCACTGATTGAGCTGCAGACTTGAGAACTGGCTTCTATGTGAAGTATCAGTGCTCAAAAATTATAAGTGACAACATTTTACCCCATCACTGACATGTTTGACTGTCTGGATGTCTGGTATAGTCCCGCATACTGAAAATAAAAAGCCATAATAGTTGTGCATTTAAGCAGATTTTCTACAATTTACACATCTAAGCTTGCTGACTGCTTATCAGAATTAAACATCAAATACGACTCCTTTCCTTTCCTTAATGTTTAAAACCTGCCCAGCCCACCAGGAATTGAAATGAGAGGAAATAAAAAATGAAAATGTATGAGTTGTTACACACAAGGATTGATATGTCAAGCCTGCACATAACTAAACTTTGAAGCTAAAAGCACCTGAAAGAAAAGAGTGCTTTAGCAGCAATTACACTTCTTAAGGGAATAATTTGACATTTTGAGCAAAACACTTGGCTTCTTCCCAAGAGTACAGTTATGAGTAGCTGGAGTAGGCAGCCAGTTATTGCATAGCATGACGACAAGAGCATCAGTGAACAGCTAACCTGGCTCTGCGCATAAATTGTTGGATTTTATACTTTGGGTTTTGTGGTATTTAAACAAAAATGGTGTCACCGCCTGCTTCAGCTTGTCCTGAGTTTAGGTAACTCCAGTTATACTGTGACCATGCTAACATCCTATAATATATTTCCAAAGCTGGAGATAAAAAGATCAAAATTCACCAGTTTATTCTGTCAAATATATCAACAGACATGCTAATGGTGGTCAGCTTATATTTTCACTGTTCGTTATTCAACTTTGCAATTTGCAGAGATTTGTTACTTACGCTCAGTGGCCAACAAAAAGTTCTTCACTCAGGTAGAAGTACAGATACTTGTGTTTAAAGTACCTAAAAACTGAAGTTCAGATTTAACTTCTGTAACCAAGTAAAAGCGAAAAAGTAAAGACTGAAATACATTTAAAGTATAAAAGTAAAAATGGCTGGCATGTTTGGAGGGTATGTCAACCAGCTATTTTTGTGCAGATGAAATTGGACCCCATACCATATTAATTTAATAATAAAATAATATTATTAGAACAAATCTTTATTTCAGCTTAAATTTGAATTCTAAAGAATTTGTTCAGCTTTAACATCTGTTGTGTAAATCACAAGGAGATAAAAACACAGGGATTAAAAAAAGTTGTATTTGCTGTTGCCTACATTGTAGAAGGATGACGTTGCCTCGAGACCTAACCAGAAAAATGAATGTAGTCGAGAGTTAAAGTGAGATTCACCAGGTTGGAGAACCTGAGATCTGTTGTAGCGATGCAGTGTGGGAAAAAAGTCAGAATAATTTCTGTTGTGAGCTGCGTCTACAGGCTGTGATCAGCTAACATGTGCTGCTGCTGCTCTGAGGTTTACTAGAGTGGGTTTACACAGCTCGGTTCATCAAGATATAAGCTGACGTTACACGAGCTATCACGGCTGATTTCCAACCTTCAGACACTATAAAAGTGGTCTTCAGTGAGTGAGTCTATTCAGCATCATCACATTAAATTTAATTTGACGTCTGCTACCCTTGATGTAACCTCACATCACAGTCTGCTCTGTTCCAGTCCAACATCGTGCATTACAGCAGACTTCACCACACTACCGCAAATGAACCTTTCTAGCCTACGCTTAACTACGCAGTATTTTCATGCAACCTTTGAATAAGCTAAATATATTTCAAATTGTTTTGCAAGATTTTTCACAATATGAAAAATAACATAACTTCAGCAACACATCATGGAGGCTATCGATCCAATATCTGTTCAAAACACCCTAAAATGATTGAGGACATTAGAAATAGGCTATACATTTCCAGTTTATCAAATCCACTGAGCAGTCCCAACCTTTAAATATAACCTCTTCTTCCTCTCCTGTCCTGTCTTTCTTACATCTCTCTTCAAGTTAACTCTCATTCTTTTCTCTCCCTGAGAAATACAGCAGCTGTACCTTTAGCTAGCAAACTGACAAACTGCACAGAAACAGCCTGTGTGCTTGATGATCTTTGTTGAGCTGTTAGAAATGACATGCTACTTAAAAAAATCTCTCCCTTTATGCTCCCTACTCATCAGTAGTAGTAGTTAGATGTTGAAATACCACATCTTATAGACATCTAGAACAAAAACACTGTTCTGGATTTTTTTAACCCCTGCGCTTAGCACAGCAGATGATGCATAAATTATGTTTGCCTTTTTCATTTCGTCATGTGCAATACACAAATAGGATTGCCTAGGGTATGTTATGGTTCTCACCATTTAGGTTCATACTGGTTTTAAGTTGGAGGGAACACAACACTGGGAAATAATAACTCCCCTCCGAGCTGTTAAAGCAAATGTTTTTAAAGCAACAAAGTATTTGTACTTCATTACTTCCCACCTCTGCATAGCAGGAACTCAACAGCCATGTAGACATGTGAAGATGAACTTCTGAAGTTCAAACCAAGCATCAGAATGGGAAAGAAAGGTGATTTAATTGACTTTGAATGTCACACAGGCTGGCCTTAGTATTTCAAAAACTGCTGATTTACTGAGATTTCCCCACACAACCATGTCTTAGGTTTACACTGAATGCTTTAAGAAATGGAAAATATCCAGTGACCAACAGTTCTCTGGGTGAAAATGCCTTGTTGATTTCAGAGGTCAGAGGAGAGTGACCAGGCAGCTTTAAACTGATGGGAAGGAAACAGCAACTCAAATAACCACTCGTTACAACCAAGGTATACAGAAGAGCATCTCTGAATGCCCAACGCGTTGAACCAAGACCTAGATGGGCTACAGCTGCAGAAGACCACACCGGTTGCTGCTGTTAAATAAAAACAGGAAAGTATGACTACACGTCACACAAACTTACCAAAATTGGACAATGAAAAACTTAGTACCAGTGTTGGTCAAGTAACTTAAAAATAGTAATTAGTTACTAATTGCTGATTACTTCTCCAAAGTAATCCTGTTACTTTACTAATTACTTATTTTCAAAAGTAATTAGTTACTTTATTACTTAGTAACTTTTAAAAACCATGATACGCAACCTGAATAGGTAATAACATAATAGACCTTTCAGCCCAATTCTATTTTTTTCTGCATAATCCATCATATTAAATGTATTCAAATGAAAAAGTCTCTTTTTAAAACTTGTTTTATTAGTTTTAATCTTTTAACTTTATGCACATTGCATCAAGCAAAAATTTAATTATAAGCAACAGTCTTTGACTTGAAGAAATTTGTTTAACATTTAAACGTATTTTCTGCATATTCCAGCATATAAAATAAATAAATTTTTGTGTTTACACTCACTCTTTCAAATAGATGCAAGTAAAACAGGAAAAAATAAATAAAGTCAAAGATTCAGCGGCACTAAGTCCTGTCGCTCTTAAATCTATTTTCACCTGTTTAGCAGGAGAAAATAGACCATTTGGCTGCCCCTCCCTGAGCCTGGTTCTGGAGGTTTCTGCCTGTTAAAAGGGAGTTTTTCCTTCCCACTGTCACCAAAGTGCTTGCTCATAGAGGGTCAGATGATTGTTGAGTTTTTCTCTGT
>VUQY01046349.1:0-13444 GCA_015108415.1 Tilapia sparrmanii | reverse complement strand
GAAAACCAGCCTCATCCACAAAAAACTGCTCATGACCCATGGCATCTGCCTCTAGCTCCATCACTCTCTAGACAAGACTAAACAAATTCAGCACAGCAGGCACATGCACAGCACTACAGTAGGGGAGACCGGGGATAGTTGTAACGTGGGTCAGTTGTAACACTTCCAATTTCTCCAATCAGGGCTAAGTGTCAAATGATGCGATTGATCCTGTACATGCCCAATTCAGTTCTTCTATCACATGTGAAAAATCAGCACATTTTGTCAAACACAGACAATTTAACACGAAAAAAAGTAATTTGTATGCCAAAAAGTAAGTTTTTCTACTTTATTTCAATTTCTAATAGCATTATCTGCTTTGCAGTTAAACTCATCAAACTTAAATTATGTTATTTGTATGTCTATGGGGATATATTCTGTGTAGGTCTTTAGTGCTAATGTTTTAGCCGTTGGCTGTAATGTTAGCTAGTTCATGGCTATAGGAGTCTGGGTCAGTTGTAACAGCAACAGTCTGGGTTAGTTGTAACAATAATGCAGATGTTACAACTTACCACACTATTACTTTAACTTATATTAAACAAGTTGGGGCAACGACATCAGCAGAGAGAGGTTCACTGGTCGCTTTTGTATATGCGGTTAATGCCATTGGCAACACAATTCCTCCACTGTTTGTGTTCCCACACATACATTATGCAGACCACTGTGTCAGAGATGGACCAGTAGGAAGTATTGGTAGTGGAAATAAATCAGGATGGGTGCAAGAAACAGATTTCCTCATCTTTCTGAAGCACTTTGCAAACCACACCATGGTAAGCCATGATAAAAAGTAATGGAATTGCGATGCTGGTGCACAACTACATTTTTTCAGCTTCATTTTTATGTTCAAAATTGGTGCAAGAGTTGTAGGTTATAATGCCCACTGAGCCAATGAAGCCAAACTCAAGGAAGACCAACCAAAATTAATGAAATATTCAGTTGCAGAAAATTCCATAATTTGTCTTTTTTGGGGGGTTGGAATATGTTCAATAGCTAGATTTCTGCATTCTGTCACACACACACATAGCTACATAAATGGCTCCAAGTGCATTCATGTGTTGAATAAACAAAGATTACATGTTAATGTTTTGTTAGTACCCTTATTTCATTGTGTTACGTTTCACCCCAGGATATGTTACAACTAACCCAGACTATGGGGTTAATTGTAACATTTCAGTCTTTGTGTTTGAGACCATACCATGCAATGGGTAATTGTGCTGCAGAGAAAAAAGCCGCACTATTTAATAGCAGAGACATGTAAATACTTTGCATTACATTTTGAATCCACTACCTTAAAAGAGCTCCAATTTACAGACAGAAATGTCAAAAATGTTACAACTATCCCCGGTCTCCCCTACATCTACATATCTTTTTGAGCACCAGTTTTGGTGTTTCCCTTTTAAGGACATTTATCATAAAAACTTTGCTTATGTTTTGCAATTCATCACTTTGAACATCAAGTGGGTATTATTATGTTAAAGTTATTTTAGGGTAACACTTTATAATGTGATCCATGATGTAGGGCGTAGTTACCCTGTAATTCATGTAATTTCAAGGCACTTTATTTGAAATTTCAGGTATTTTGCAAGAAAGGAGATACACACCTTAAGTAATTTTAAGTGCTGTTTAAGTAATTTTAACAGCATTTTAAATTCATAGTAATTACTAGAAAAACAAATATTTTTTCAACTTACATCATAGTCACCCTGTACTTTTTTGGGCAGAGGCTGTATTATGGGGTGACTTAATCTTTCCTAAATCTAGTTATTTTACAGGGAAGAAGACACAAATTGTACTGCAAGTAATTTTAAGTGCAGCATACATTATTTTAAGTACAGCCTAAGAAGTTTTAAGTATGACCTAAGTAATTTTACATACACCTTACGTTATTTTAAGTACTATGTACTAAGTTTTTCTTCAAACGGAAAGTGATATTTAAATTGCTTACTGTCTTTCTATCTTATGTTTTTCAAGCAAACAACATCTCCTTGTGTGTGCTAGGACCTACAAAAAAGTATAGTAATAAGTAACTGCAACAATACTACTACATATTACATATTTGGCTGCTCTCTAGCCATGTACATAAAGTCTGATTAGCCAGAACAGTGGTGTCCATCATGGCAACTGTATTCAAAACAGCAGGACAACATGGTGGCTTCAACTCATCCTTTATTTATCTAGGTGAAAAGTCTCATTGAGATTTAAATCGAGAGAGACCTGGCCAATAGTAGACCTGGCCAGACCTGGCCAACTGGACCACCTTGGGCACCTCTTGTACAGCCAGCAAAATAGGGGCTAACCAGTGGTCCCATTTCCTTGTGGGTGGACTGGTTCTTAAACAGTGCTTTTCTACTCTGAGTACTCAAAGCTCTTCATACCATATAGCCCTATAATATACTAATACCTCATTCACCTATTCACACGCACAAGCACTTTTGTCTCTTCTTTTTCTACCTAAATGCTTTCTGTCTAACAATCACACACATTCATATGAGCAACTTCCGGAACTTATCTTGCCGAAGGATATTTGGCTTGCAGATCAAACCACCAACCTTCCAATTTTTAGATGACCTGCTCTACCTCCTGAGCTACAGCCACCTCATGGTTCGTAATGAACCTACAAATCATGGATTTTAATGTCTTAGTCAGATGATCAGTCTGAGGGTGATAGATGCTGGTCCGAACAGATTTATCACCCAGAAATTCATATGGCTCTTTTAATGTGCGACACATGAACGAGGTGCCCTGGTCAGTTAGTATCTCTTTCAGGACTTGGATAGATGACCTGAAACAGCACCTGTGCTACACTTTTTGCAGTGATGCAGCACTGAGGTCCATGCCAATGCACTCAAATGGGACATTTACTAAAGGTTGAGTGCAAAGGCGCAATGGCTGCTGGCTCACCAGCTGACATTCTGGGCAGGATGTGCACTATCAGCGAGCCTCCCCCTGGATGCCCACCCTTAAAATGTTGCCGTTATTTCCTCCAGAGTATTTCCAGCCATAGGGTTTTTATGAACCACCTGGAATATCAGTTCCCAACAGCTTTTAAGAACTGCCCCCAACATCCCCATACACACAAAGAATCTCCACACGCTATACCTCCAAAAATTTCTCGGGTTCAACATTGTATGTCCCTCCCAGACTGGGGGAACATGCTGGGATGCTGAAAATGTAAAACATCTGCCCCACCTCTATCAGTGACCCCTCCCTACGGAGATATCCCAGACACCCCCAGCACTCCTGCCCCAGCATCTGTGTGACTCCCCATGAAATGGGTGAAGCGCCTGTAGCCACCAGCACCTGAGGAGGGGAAAAAGATAAAAATGAGTTAGTAAGGCTCCATGGTAGTCTGTGACACCAGAGGTGGACTGAGGAGCCTTTTCCGGCCAGCGCTGGTTCATTTCCACTAGCAACTGTACCTACCTGCTGAGCTGTTCCAAGACAATAAGCTCCAACAGCCACCTTTCCCTCTCCCCAGGGCCTGGCTGCATCTGCCTGGCTGCTGCATCCCTGACCCTCTGAGCATTGGCGACAGGGTGATCCTTTGCCTCGATCCGGCACCCCTTGAACTGGCGCCGGTGATCTTCCGGGGTTGTGCCCCAGACAGTCGAGAACACGCCTTCTCCATGGCTTGACGGTGATCGAGGAGGGGACTCAGAAAACTTGTAGATGTCATTTCAGGCAGGTTTACATGGGTAATATCAGTTTAACTAAACCTGTTAAATATAAACCAGTCAGTTCACTGATGAAGCAAATAATTCCAACTGTTATCTGGTTAATGCTTCTCCAAGGTATTGTTCTGTTTCATCTAATTAAAATTTTTTAAATCTTTAAATCTAAATTAAATCTTTTTGCATCTTTAAGCTGTTGGTCAAGCCCCAAATTGGCCATCCTAAGTGTTGAACTGAATAGGTTAACTGTGAATTAATCTGCAGCCTCTGAAAACATCAACTCAGTTTAGCTTTGCAGCATCAATTATGCACCACAAATTAATCCTGGCTCACCAGTACATGGCCCATGTGTGCTTTGTGCCTCAATTAGTTTCTTTTTATTGCAGTATAGACACACACAAACACTCATATCAGGCTTTCTGGTATGATTTTGTTAGCAGTATACTCAGCTGTACTGACATGAATCAAATTTGATCTCCTTCTATGTTTTTCTTCATGCTTCACATCTCTTAACATATTGGAGAGCGGTTAGTCATAATTCCATGTATGCAATGCTACAATCCAGGACAAAGTGGTGTTTTGTGGCCAGGCAGAGGGCTAATGGCCAATTCAACTGTCTGCTCATCGTGATTATTTTTAGAGGAGCGTCAGAAGGTTAATCGGAAAACTTGTCCTAATGTTAGTGCTCAGTGCAATGTAGCCATCTGTATGAGGCCTTTGTACCAACGTTCTGTTTGAACACGTTTAGCTAAGCAAAGTAGAGCAGTGGGTGAGGGAGAAAGAGGGAGAGGTCAGGGAGATTCCCTCAGATTTATTTGGACATTGGATGCTTATTAAAAATCAATAAGACCTTTCTGATGTTTTAAAGCAGTGTGATTGACCCTGTGGAGCAGCAATCAGATTGGATTGGGGAGGGATGAGGAGAGATGTTTTAAGTGAGTTAACTGATGAATATGTGACAAGTGCATCTCCTGCTGACTTCACAAAAAAAGTGCAAAGCAAGGCATAAGGAGGAAACAAATAATTCAGCTGTTTTAGTGGACTTTTAATCTCAACAACAAACATCGTTGGGACAGACTTCTTCTTGGGACAGCTTCTCTTCAGTTTTATTAAGCTAAAATACAATTCTTTAAACTCTAATTTGAACAAGATATCTTGAGAGATGTCTTGAGATCAAAACATCTGAAAAGACTAGCAGGAAAAAAAAAGGTTAAGGTCATGCTTTACCACCTGAGCCATGGCCATCCCTGAAGTGGATGTGGCTCAGGATCTCGTGTGAAGGTAGCAGAACAAATGTGAAAGCTGCAGACGAGTACACATTAGAATCAGAGCAAGGATGTAGAAATACGAGCAGAGTGAATATGTAGGTTCAGACTCATTATCACGCAGATGAATGGACGATCTGGCAAGCTTCAGCTGTAGCGGTTCCATAAAATCCAGATACCTTGCTGCACTGTGCTTCCTGGCAGTGTACTAAAAAAGATGTGGTCCTGTTGGATCCAGGTTGTACAGGAGAATTAATAAAGTATCAGGTCTGTTGCTGTCTGACCTCTTTAATGAACATTTATGGTCAAATTCTCCAGAAATTCATTTATTAAAAATAAATCTTGTTACATGTGTCAATGCCCATCAACACTTTGGTGTTGATATGATGGACTGATTTTTATTGAATGTATAATAGAGCTGATGCATTAAAAATTTTGAACTTTCCACCATTAGAGTTATACCTGATTCAAAGTAATAGGTAAGTGCTGAGATCTAAAACCTTAGTTAGTTGTCACTTGATAAAAACTTACCAAAAGTCATAGAAATCCAATCTGGACTCAACATTCTAGTATTAAAACTGTCTTATTTGATGTGTAACCAATAGTACAAGTTGTTTTTGTTTGTTCACAGAATGTTTATTTGTAGTCTGTTTCTTATTGTGTAAAATGACAGAGATCACCAGTGAGTTATTGTGATTATCATGTTTTGAAGTGATGTGAAGTCAGGATGTTAATTCTGTATCAAAGCAGAGTCTGTGAAGTGAAGTGAAGTGAAGTGAAGTGAAGTGAAGTGGGGGAGGAGATAGGGGGTGGTGGAGGGGAGTTTGTACATCTTGAGGCAAGCTGTGCTGATTCATCTCCGTAGTGATGTGTTATGGACTACTTTTATTCATGCTGAAGAAAGAAATCAGGACAGCATCGAATCAAACTGCCACCCACTCACTTTATTATGAATGTGAATTCTTTTGTTGTTGATGTTCTGCAAATTAGCCTTCTATCTTCTGCTCTTCCTCTTTCCACATCTAAACTAATGTGCCTCGAGTCCCCAGTATTATTTACCCCACAGCAAGTAATCCAGCTCAACTGTATGCTAACAACACAATACAGCAAATATAGTGGCTGCAAGAAAAATAGAGTGAATCCATTTAGGGGTTTAGCAAGATTAACCAAGACTCTGAATGCTCTTCCTTATGTATAAACATTGGGATATAGAGACTTAGAGACTTAGACTTAGAGCTTTTTATCGTCATTGTGCAATTTCTTGCACAGCGAAATTGGGTAGCTGGACCACAAAGGTGCTAAAGTAAGAAGAACAGAAACCAATATACAACGAAGGCGGAAAATAAATAAATAAATAAACAAATAATTAAATAAATAGAATAAAATAAAAAGCAGTTTATATGTATACATATGTGAGCATATGTGAGCATATAGCTCACATATGTGAGCATGAGCATATAGCATATGTGAGCATATAGCATTTGGGTTTACAAATTGTGCTTTAATGTGCCAGTCAAAACAGTTTTTTTTTTCTTTATACTTGTATATTCATATTACAAGCAACTATGAATGGCAACAACTCAGCTATGAAGTGGCCTACAAAATCACAGAATAGGGTCAGTGGCTGCCAAGGTACGCTATAAACCTCCAAACTTGACGTTGCCTTCAGATTAGCTCCAAAACAGTGCATGCAGAGCTTCATGGAAAAGGTTTTCATGGCCCATCAGCTGCATCCAAACCTTACATGACCAAGCACAATGCAAAGTGGTGCAGTGTTGTAAAGCACAATGCCATTAGACTCTAAACCACTGGGGACTTACTCTTGCGAGTGTCTAGAAATCCGGTGGACTATGTGCAATGTATGTCTGAGTTTGATGGTCCCCCGGAGAACATCATTTGTCTGAAGGACTGATGGCATTTGACTGATGCATTGTTGCAAGTATGTAGGCTGGTGGAGAGAGGATTGTGGTATGGGGTTGTTTTTCAGGAGTTGGGCTCAGCCCTTAGTTCCAGGGATAGGAACAGATCTGCAGCTGTATGTCTTAGACACTCAGGTGAAGAGAGGTGCTGAGCTGTCAACTAATAAACACCTGGTGGTGAGTTGGATCAGGTGGTGAGGCAAGATGCTGGACAGACCCCAAACATATAGTGAGGGTGTGCTGAGAATGTCTGGCAGCCCCAGCCAGCAAGATCTTCAACCTCCACCTCCAACAGAACTTCAATGGCATTCTGAGTGTGAGGCTGGGAACATTGAGCCTCACACATGCACATGCAGCCTCTGTTCTGCATGTGCATTCCAGAGGCTACTTCAAGGATCTACAGTTGGAAGGTTGCCTGTGCTTGTCATGGTGGTAATCCCAGAACTAGAAAGTAATGGGAGCCATTAGAGTGAAGAAGGAGTCTTGTCGGTCTTGGTTAGGCTGTGGGATTTCAGAGACACCGAACAGTTACCTAACAGTAGGCCAAGCAGAGTGTGGCTGATGCAAAAAGTTGGGAGTGGTAGGAGTTCCGTGAAGTCATGAAGTCTGTTTTTGTGTTTGCGTGTGGACAAGGAAAACGGAGATTTACCTATGCAACATCAAAGGTGTGTGCCTTTTTTACATGACACTGTGCGCCACGTTATTGTTTACATGAGATTAATTTCTACAATGGTGGATATAGACACTATTTTTTTATGTTTTATGGAAAACAGATGGAAATTAGCCCTTGGCTATAATCTGGTATGTTTACATTCATGTAATTTTTTTACATGTATGTTAATTAACATGCACTGTCCTAAATAAAATAAAATATAAATATTGTTACTACTAATCTGACTCTGCAGTTTTTACACGCTTACATGTACACACACAGTTACTGTCCCTCTATTTAGAAAGACAGAGAGGTGAACTTCCACATTCAACACAGACGGTCTCACAACCTGAATCCCAATGCTGTTACAGGCCATTCGGTCCCTGTACAACTGTAAAGAGCTTGGTTCTTATTGCTGGCAGTAAGTTTATTCTGGTGTGTGTTGGAGGACTGCTCATTGTTTTGATTCTGTTCATAGTTTTTATGGATAGAATATCTAGGCATAGCCAAGTGGTGTAGTGGTCTCAAGATTGCATTTTTGCTTTTTGTTGATGATGTTGTTCTGTTGGCTTCATCAGACGTTGACCTCCAGTTTGCACTGGAGCGATTTGCACCCAAGTGTAAAACAGCGGGAATAAGAATTACATTTGATTAAACAAAATCTTTTCACATAAAAATAGGCTACTAAGATTTTAGTTTAATTTTTGCTAATAATGAGTGGTATTCGAATTCCTGTTAAAATGGATTACTTTGTGAGCATCAGCAAATCATCAATCAGGACATCTGGAGAACATTAAACTCCAAATTCCTTAAAATGTGCATATAAATTACAAAATAAATATACAATTAAAGATTTTAATTTTAAACTTGAGTATTTTCTAGCACTTTTTTATCAATACCCCTTTTTCAATTTAATCTGATATCTCTCTCTTTCCAAATTTACCTCTCTTTCCACGTATTAGGATAACTCTTTATCTTGTGTTTCCCTTTTCCATCACTTTCTGAAAACAGTGTTTTTGTTCTGCTCTTTTTTGTTGGTTTGTTGCTTTGTTCAGGAAGTGCAGGGACTCCAGTCATCTTTAATGAGAATGGGGATGCTCCCGGACGCTATGACATCTTCCAATATCAGATCAACAACAGGTCGGTGGCAGAGTACAAGGTCATCGGGCACTGGACCAATCAGTTGCATCTAAATGTAAGGGCCGCTAACTTGCAAGGGGTATAAAACATGAAAATAACAAATATGCTCCCCAGTCAAGCGCAAAGTTTTTCTCAATTTGGTTCTTCGCACTGTATCAAGAAGAATCAGTATTTTATTTGATTGTGTTCTGTTTAGCTCTATCTAAAAACTGTTGCTGTTTTCAGTTCTATAATATATTTGAACTTTGATTTAGACCCAACTATGATGGTACAGAGTGCTTAGTTTCCTATTCCCTCTCCTTAGATGGAGGCCTTACAGTGGACAACTAGGGACCTGTCCCTTCCGGCTTCAGTATGCAGCCTGCCCTGCCGCACTGGTGAGAGGAAGAAAGTAGTAAAGGGTGTGCCATGTTGCTGGCATTGTGAGCGCTGCGAGGGATACCACTTCCAGGCCAGTGAGTTCACCTGCGAACTCTGTTCCTACGAGAAGAGACCCAACCAAAACCGTACTGGCTGCCAACCAATCCCCATCATCAAGCTAGAGTGGCACTCGCCCTGGGCAGTGGTGCCTGTCTTCATCTCTGTCCTAGGCATTATCGCTACAACCTTTATCATCGTAACCTTTATTCGCTACAATGACACACCCATTGTGCGTGCCTCAGGTCGGGAAGTGAGCTATGTCCTGCTGACAGGTATTTTCCTGTGTTATATCATCACCTTCCCCATGATTGCTGCTCCTGATATTGTCGTCTGCTCCTTCCGCCGCATTTTCCTGGGCCTTGGAATGTGCTTCAGTTATGCCGCGCTGCTCACCAAGACTAACCGCATCCACCGCATCTTCGAACAGGGAAAGAAGGCAGTGACAGCACCACGCTTCATCTCGCCAGCCTCGCAGCTAGTTATCACTTTCTCACTCATCTCAGTTCAGCTGCTGGGTGTCCTCCTGTGGTTTGCCGCTGACCCACCACATACCTTTGTGGACTACGGGGAGCAGCGCACACAGGATCCTGAGAATGCACGGGGTGTCCTGAAGTGTGACATTTCTGACCTATCACTTATCTGCTCCTTGGGATATAGCATTCTCTTGATGGTCACATGCACTGTTTATGCTATCAAGACCCGAAGTGTGCCAGAGACCTTCAATGAAGCCAAACCCATTGGATTTACAATGTACACCACCTGTATTATTTGGCTTGCCTTCATCCCTATCTTCTTTGGCACAGCACAGTCAGTAGAGCGGGTGGGTGGACATCAGCATAATTCACCTTCATATTTATGTAATATTTACCCATCTAACAGCGTTTCCAAATAGAAACTAGACAAATCAGCAACGTCTAACTATCCTCTCACACAGGCTGTGTGTACGCAAATGATAAATGACACAAGACCAGTTCATAGAAAATCATAATGTATCTTATATTGGGCTTAGATAAAACCTGTTAATTCATTCACTGCATGTAACAAGCTCTTTTTCCACCTGCCTCTATATCAACCGAAAAATCACAATGCCAGAATACTAGGTAAGTGTGACTTCTGTGTTCTGTGCCTGAGATGACCATAATAAGGAGGATATCTCCTCTCCACCATAAAAAACAGTTTGAAACAGAGTGCTTAGAGCTTTTGCTGTTGATTTACAGGATCTGCTTGAATATCTACTGACCTCATTATCTGAAATTATAGGCCATTCTACCATTAATCACCATTAACTAACCATTATTTAATTTAATTATATTTTGCTTGAAAAATGGGAAATATAGTGAGATATGCCAAGGTTCGGCTAATAGTTCTTTGTTGGTGCAAGAATGCTATTTTATGTCTTTCAAGACAAATGTGTTATCTTTGCTATTTTCTTAGATTCAACAGGCTGGAAAAGTGAGTGAAAAAGGAGCCAATGTCCAAAGAAAAACTACACAGTGCTTTATACTGCTAAAAAAAAAAACCCCAAAACAAAACATAGAACACTTTCAAGATGCATAATATTTTAACAGGAAATAATTCATGTTGGATATCTAATATGATATGAACTGGATAACGTTAAAATGAAAAGACCCACACTCTTTGATGAAAATGAAAATCAACTTACAGGTGGGTGAATTCAAATATACCCCAAAAATCAAGGTGAAAAAATTATGTAACTGCCTAGTCTATTTCCAAAATCCTTGGGCATCCTTGTCAGATGCCCAAACCACCTCAACTGGCGCCTTTCGATGTGGAGGAGCAACGGCTCTACTCTGAGCCCTCCCGGATGGCCATCTCTCTCACCCTATCTCTAAGGGAGAGGCCAGCCAGCACTTTTGGCCATGGCCTCAGATTTGAAGGTGCTGATTCTCATTCCCACCGCTTCAAACTCAGCTGCAAAGCGATCCAGTGCGAGCTGGAGGCCATCACCCAATGAAGCAAACAGAACCACATCATCTGCGAAAAGCAGAGATGAAATTCTGAAACCACCCAAGTGAAAGCCTTCCGCCACTTGGCTATGCCTAGAAATTCTGTCCATAAAAATTACGAACAGAATCTTCACAAAGGGCAGCATCCGCTAGAGCTCCGGCAGAGCCCTGGCACCCTCAAGTATCCTTGAGAGGGTAAAGAGTTGGTCCAGTGTTCTGGGACCAGGTTCGACTAACTGACAGACTCTCCTTACCAGCACCCTTGCATAGACTTTCCAAGGGAGGCTGACAAGTGTGAGCCCCCTATAGCTGAAGCACACCGGTACCCCTTCTTAAAGATAGGACACACCATCCTGATCTGCCAGTCCAAAGGTACCGCCCCAGATCTCTATACAACATTTTAGAGGCGTGTCAACCAAGACAGACCTACAGGCCTTCAGGAAGCCAAAGAAAACCTCATCCACCCCAGGGGTCTTGCCACCAAGGTTTTGGTTAACTTCCTCACTGACCTCGCTCCTCATGATGGATGGGTTGTCCCCCTCATCCTCAGACTCTGCTTTCTCTACAGAAGACATGTCAGTGGGATTAAGGAGTAGGGCTGCCACGATTAGTCGACTAGTCATGATTACATCGACGATCAAAATTGTCGACGACTAATTTAATAGTCGATGCGTCGTTTGAAGCTTTGTAAGATCCTGAAAGACGCAGGAATACGTAGTAGGATTTAAGAGTGTAATAACGGACTGAAACAGAAGATGGCAGCACCACATGTACAAGGATGCCAGCTGCCCTTAAACCCAGAAGAGGAAGAAGCAGTCTCCAAGATCGTAGCTGTGTCCAAATTCAGGGGCCGCATCCTTCGGAGGCTGCATTTATAGGCCGATTGCGTTACAGCAATGTGAAGGCTGTCCAAATTCAAAGATGCTTCCAAATGCGGCCAACAAATGCATCCTTTATTTCCCCAGATTTGAAGTTGGGTCTGCGCTTCAGCAGGCCCCACTGGTTTAGAAACTTATTCCCGTTAACGAAGCAAGGAAGCAAGACAATCAGCGATCGATCAATTTTACTTGCGCAAGGGAAGGATCTCAGAGCAGCCCTTCTGCCCTCGGTCAGACCACTTCAACCCCGGCCTCTGCTTGCCGCCTTTTATTGAAAACAGTTACAGTACACACAAGCACCACCCATTGTAAAAACCCCCTATGGTTGTAAAAGATAAGGTACTATGTGTGTATGTGTGTGCATGTGCGAGAATGTGTGTGTGTGTGTGTGTGTGTGTGTAGGTGCACGTGAGTGTGTGTGTTTGTGTTTGGGGGTGCTTTGTGTGACCTCCTGCCCACAAAAGGGTCATATAAGCAGGAAGCTTATTAAACAAGAAAACAGAACCATCACATAGGATGTGCCTATAATAAAACACTACAGCCTCCCCCACCATTACCAAGGCTGGGGAGGTCAACAGAAACAAAAGAATGTCTTTGATCATGCTGCTTGAACTAAGACTTACAAATTTAAGTAACACAATGACAACATTTAACAATTTGACTCCAACAGAAGGTGTCACTTCCGTACCGGAAGGGAATCAGGTCAGGCGTATCCTTCATGGCCCAGCATATCCCAGAATTTATAGTGCACCCCAGCCAATTCCAATTTCAAACAATGGTGGCAGCTACTTAGTTTAAATATTACTCTTATTACTCTTTCTGGGTCACAAAATAAACTTCTAAGATATTTTCAGGGGAGAATGTAGTTGTGCAAACTTCAAATATCTGCTCAGTTTATCAAGACATCACATATTTGCAAAAGTGCTCCAAAGTTTTCGGAGACGTCTGTTACCCACCAGCTATATAGCTAGCCGGTGTTCAAGGCGCGCTAGAGCCGGCGAGAACAGCGAACTCTCGGCACATCATTTTTTTAGACCCCCGCAGTCTTTCGCTACTCAGCTTAAACATGATATATAAGTCACTTAGAAAACTTTGTTTTTTGTTTTTATTGTTTGGCTTTTTTCAGTGTTTCATTTGTTCCCGAGTAAATCGGTTTGGCTGAGATTAATGTTATAGTTTTTACACAGCTGAATATTCATCAAACAAAAAACTGATTAAACAGAGGTGTGAGATGGTTGAGAGTTTACTCCAATGTCCTGTTATACAGTGGGGCAAAAAAGTATTTAGTCAGCCACCGATTGTGCAAGTTCCCCCACTTAAAATGATGACAGAGGTCAGTAATTCGCACCAGAGGTACACTTCAACTGTGAGAGACAGAATGTGAAAAAAAAATCCATGAATTCACATGGTAGGATTTGTAAAGAATTTATCCGTAAATCAGGGTGGCAAATAAGTATTTGGTCACCTCAAACATGGAAAATCTCTGGCTCTCA
>VUQY01046340.1:0-19531 GCA_015108415.1 Tilapia sparrmanii | reverse complement strand
CGTCTTTCAGCCTTTCTTACCTTGGCCATGTCTCTGAGTATTGCACACCTTGTGCTTTTGGGCACTCCAGTGATGTTGCACCTCTGAAATATGGCCAAACTGGTGGCAAGTGGCAACTTGGCAGCTGCACGCTTGACTTTTCTCAGTTCATGGGCAGTTATTTTGCGCCTTGGTTTTTCCACACGCTTCTTGCGACCCTGTTGACTATTTCGAATGAAACGCTTGATTGTTCGATGATCACGCTTCAGAAGCTTTGCAATTTTAAGACTGCTGCATCCCTCTGCAAGATATCTCACTATCCTGTCAAGTCCTTCTTTTGACCCATTTTGCCAAAGGAAAGGAAGTTGCCTAATAATTATGCACACCTGATATAGGGTGTTGATGTCATTAGACCACACCCCTTCTCATTACAGAGATGCACATCACCTAATATGCTTAATTGGTAGTAGGCTTTCGAGCCTATACAGCTTGGAGTAAGACAACATGCATGAAGAGGATGATGTGGACAAAATACTCATTTGCCTAATAATTCTGCACTCCCTGTAAGTACCCAGTGTAACATAGAGGAGGGCCCTCTAAGGTAGTTTTCTCGACTGGGTCCCAGGCGCTGCCCTGCCTGCCATATTCAAATTCGAACATTAATGTGGAGTCAAATCACTGAAATTGATGATGATTGTTGTTTACCAGGTTTTTATTTCTTTAAACTGTGTCTGACAGGTTCTCTCTGTGTTCTTGTTGTGATGTGACCCTCAGCTTTGAAGCAGACTGTGTTGATGATAGATGAATTATACCAACAAAAAAGTAAACCACACCACTAAGTAACAACTGTATATTAAGTAACAGTACAGTAAAACCTATAAAATGTTTTTATAAAACACAAGTATGTAAAAGGGTGAGTTTCCAGAGGTCCAATGCTTTAGAGGCATAGTCCTTCACAGTAACAGCTTCAAGTAACATTTCCATCACCACTGGTCCTTGTACGTTCATTTTAAAAAGAATAAAAAAAATCTAACAAAATAAAATAAGTGCACATTTAGAGTACTCCACAAAACTAATCTGGTCCAGTTATATGTTCAAATATGGCACAAATGATATTAAATAAAAAAATCTGTGCTGATATAAGCACAATGTTTGACATGCCACTAGTAACACATGAATTACAAACTCATATGAACACAAACAACAGTGCAAGTCAGACTTTGGCCGAGGGGATTAGATATAAATAGTGAAAAGGAAAAACAATGTCTCCCTCTGCGCCACACTCTGCACAGACACCATCTTCTTCACCCCTTCGTCTTGAAACCAGGCAGGTGAAGAAGAGCAGCCACACTTCCTGTGACGCTGCCCGTCTCTGCAGGCTGGTTCACGCTGCTCTGCCCTCTAATCCTGGATCTGCCCTGAAGTCTGGCCTTCTGTGACGGGACCTGGACAGACACATGTTGCATCTGTGGGGGGAGGGGGAAGTATGCAGTGCAGAGCAAAGAAGACATCTCTGTGGCTCTGTATGCAGATGGGCTGGTAAAGCAATCTTACACCTCCTCCAGGTCCGTCTCTCTGTTTCCTCCTCACTCTAGGGAAGAAAGAAGTTGATCCTCTGAGGTATGGACTTGCATCCTTGGGCTGAGAACAGTCTCTCCTCTTTGGGAACATACAGCATTGCCTTGGCCACCTCATCCAGCGTGGCTTCATCTGTTTCCAGACCTCGTGCTGCGTAGGCGTCCCGTGCACAGAGCTTAATGTGACGGTACTCCAGGGGCAGAAAGGGCACAAAGAAGTCAATCAGGTGACCAGACATCAGCTCACTCTGAGCAAAGCCACCTGGGATATTAAAAACAAAACAGGAAACATATTTAAAGTTTTAACAATGTGTTTTGGTTCTTTTTTATCATACACTGTATATAAAAGACGGCATTCGTGCAGTTTTCTTCCAGGTATGAAAAGTAAAGCCAGTGTACTGATTCTTTGGTCAGCAGGGGGGCGATTCCTGAGGTGGTCTGTGACCTCGGTGATCACTTTCCTGCTAATTTTGTAACCAGAAACAAGGATAAAACATGGTGTGCTTTACCATGTGATTAACCACGTGAGTAATGAAGTTGTTAACCAGTAAGTGTACAAAATCCACCCCTCACTCATGAGTACCAGATTCAAAGATGAGGCTTCACAACAGGACCTCACTAACCCATGGGTAACACTATGCTGGTGAAAGCTGTTTTTATATTACTTTAGCGGCTTTCAGCAAATAATTTCAAGCCACTGAGCAACCAGAACACCTGAGTAACTTAATTCACCTGCCACAAAAAAAACTTTTTGTTTCTTGCCGAAGGAAAAATGGCTCAAAGCTTAAGAAAACCCACCAGGCAACCTTTACAAAAACTTTACTGCTCACCTTGAGACTCCATAGTCTCAGCTCGCAGCCGATGCTCCAGGTCTTCCATACCGATGTCCTCTCGATTCTGGCCAGAGTGCCAGAAGTCCAGCGCTACGTCGTTGATTGTTGCACCACCAATGTTACTGCAGTGACAACAGCAAAAACACAACATTATATGTCTACAGCTGCTGAGCTTCTCAGGGAGACTCGATTCTTTCTGGTTTGGCAGCAAAGCAGTTTGTCACAAAGTTTCTTTAATACAAGTTGCTCTTAGATAAATGATCACAGTTTAAAGATGGCCAGTAATTCACTCACATCTCTGAACCATAACTGTTGAGTGAAAAACGGCTTTTTCTATTTTTGACTGAACAGACTGTTAGTCAGGACAAATCTGACTTGAGGAATTGAAAACATGAAAAATCCATACAGAAGGCTAATGGAGACAGAAGGAGCTCCATCCTTCACCACTGATGAGCTGCCAGGCTATCTGGACAGGAGGTGCAACACATTCTGATTGGCAGAGAGCTTTACAGCTTCATCAAACTGTGCCTGAAACAGTCAACTAACCTGAGGAAGAGGAAGATGGCCCTGCGGTAGCTGACCCCATCTACGTTGTCATAGTGATCCATGAAGGGCTTGATTGCGTCGATGAGGCCCGGATGAAGCTTTTCAGCCTCATCGAAGATGAACAGAGTCTGAGGGCAGCGCAGCACCATGTCTCGAATTGCTTCTCTCAGCTGACCCTGGATTTCAGGCAAAAAAGAAACAAACCACAAAACAACAAAACAAAAGTCAAACATTATTAACATTTTATAACATTTCAGATCTGACAAAAGCTGATTATTATTTCCTTTCAAGCTTTATATATAAAGACATTAAACTGTGCATAAAATTACATAAACTGAGATAACTTAAAACCGACAGCCAACATTTATCTAGAATGTTTTAATCTTTTTAAACGAATATATAAATGTGCCATTGTTGGTAAAAGTTCTTTAAAAGAATTAGCCCTGTTATATGCCACAGAGGTTCAGTGGGAGGCTGGACTACAACACGTAGGCACGTTAAAGTCCACATTTGCACACTCTGCAGACTTTGAGGGCATGAGGGTAAAGGTTATCCCGTGAGCTACATATACCTATATATATTTGGATAGCTCTGTACTATGTACCATGTATTAATACTATGTAAACACAATTTTGAAATCAGCCGCAGTGATTGTGAAAAATGTGCTCAAATGAGACCGAGCTGGCACCTCTGACCTGGTTGGACAAATGCCAGGTTCCAAAAATCCATTTCTCGGAGTATTTGTGTCGCAGCATCAGTGCTGACTTAAAGCATCTGTCCAAACCATGACTGCAATCACTCTTATGATGAATTACAACATACAGAATAAATATCTATGTAAGCAAAGCAGCGTCCAGAGAACACAGGTACATGTTCCTGGCACGGGCTCACCTTGTACGTGTCCACCAGCCTGGCGTGCGGGAAGTGGAACGGGGCGATGAACAAACGGACACACTCGCTCTTCACCCCATCCCGGTACAAGTTATCAGCAATGATCCGGGCCACAAAGTTCTTGCCTGTGCCGGACCAGCCGTGGAAGGAGAGCGTCAGGGGCTTGTTGGACTCGGGGTTGTTGATGAAACCCTGGATGGCTTTCAGAACCACAGACTGAGCCAGATGTTGCCCGTGGAGCTTCGTCTGAAGGTCTCTTGCTAGACCTGCACATGAGACCATAGATTTTTGATATTTTTTAAAAGGCACCAGCAAATATGAATAAAGTGCTCTGTGTTAAAATGTCTACTTTTAAAATATGTGATATAGCCAATAAAACGTGAAGTTGTTAAAGGGCTGCATCAGGCACTGAAGCTAAAGCCCTTATCAGATGATGAGTAACCGTGTGTGCAGTGTTGGGTGAATTCACAAACAGACGATTACAAAAAATAATGAGGGGAAACGACCAACACACGCTTGGGGCAAAGCGGGCACCACAGAGCAGCAGTGTGATACCTGTGATGTTGTTGGTTACCCTGCAGTCTCCGGACTCACAGCACTGACCCAGGCTACAGTACCACTGATGCAGCAGGCTCATGTAGTCCTGAGGAAACCCTGCCCAGATGTCCCTGGTAGGAACTGCTCACATCACAAGAGCAGGGCGAGAGAAGTCCGTGTTTATAACAGTGTAATAACGAATCGTAAAAATAAAAATATTGCAAAATGCGCACGAGGCCAGCTTGCGAAATGAGCGCTTTCGTTATACTAAAATGGTTTTAATTTCTTTTACCATCTCTTACCTTGCTGTGTGGCATCATCCTGATTGGGCTGACACTCCCCCTCCCAGATATTGCAATAAATATAATTAAAATAGTAAGTAGAGACGTTGCTGATGCTATCGAAATGGAAGAAGTCGGCCTGTGCCGAGACAGCCCAGACCAGCAGGAGAAAGCACCGCGTAGACATCGCGAGCAGGCTGACGTGAAGCGGTCCAAACGACACTGAACACGAAGTCCCGTTTCTGCTCTCCCATTTATCTGAACGCGGTGGTCTACAGGCGGCCTGCTTTGACTGGGATACCCCTCCCCGCCCCCGACAACCTCTCCCTGCTATAGAACTGAAGCCAAAGAGGGGCGCTTGTTGTGTGGTTCGCTGCGGGCGGGCGGAGGGGCGGTTACTACCCCATTCCCTACTGCTCACGTCAAATTTGATTGGAGCCATTTTAATGGGAGCGAAGCCTGTACTGCAACGCCATACGGCAAATGTCACGCTACCAAGGTAACAAGAGGCTTGCGTGTTCACAAACAACCCACGGCCAGCAACGCCTGCTAGATATTCCCGCCCCTGGGAGGTCAGCAACTGACCAAATCGAACTCCTTTCGATTACGCAGCGTCACTTCCGGCGAAAAGTCGTACACGCGCTCTCAATCTTATTCACTTTTCATAGTTGTGTCATTAGACTGTACTACTCCACTGTTTGCACAACTCGTTTAGTAATGTAAAATCAGTTCTTTTGGCGCTCATACCCATCGCCATCACGCATTGAGAAAGGGAGAAGAGAAAACCAGATGCACACAAATGGGTCAATAACAAATATTTTATTGTGTTACAAATTGACATCAACAGGATCAGGTCACAATCCAGACGTAATAGCATGAGCAGGATCTGAACACTGATTCCTGCAGGTGAAACTCTGTCAACATATCATTTCCAGCTTTTGAGGAAACGGCACCAGACTGTACCATTTAGATTTATTATGAAGTGACAGACTTGTGCTTGATTGTGCTTCAGTGCCTGAGGCATCACACCTGTGCAGAGGAGAAATCATTAAAATATAAGTACAGACTACTAACAGAAGAGGTAACTAGCAATTAATGACCACATGACCTCAGAAAAAAGTGGAACGGTAAGGGTTATAATCAGCTTAAGTCATCTGGCAAAATCAGATCATCACTAGTCTTGTGGCCACCTTGAAATAATCATGATTCAGGACTGGACAAAAAGCACTCACCAGGTAAAGAACTTGACCTTTTCCCCTTCTGAAAACAAAGAATGAAAAACCTTATTACAAGTCAGCGATGGGCTGAGTCACATTTTATTCTCTGGGTTGCTCAGTGACAGACTGTCCACATGAGTGTTCAGGTCAGACATTTGTTGTAACATCACTGAACCCCTTATGACCATCGTGCACTTTTAAGTCAGTTTTCTCACCTCAGTCACTCTGGTTTCGTCCACACTGGGTCTTCTCCATCCCTCACACAGAGATTACAACCTGAAGATATGAGAGCATCAGTCAAACATGCACATCAGCTGTAAAGATGAAGCAGTCTACACTGACCTGATCAGCTAGAGCTAATAAACAGACTCCATGGTTTAAAGTCAGTCTGTACTTTGTCATCACACAGGCCAGACTACAGGGATCAAATGATCTTTACTGCAAGAAAGTGATCCCAGAAAATATAGAAGTGGCTCCTTCAGACCCAGCTCTATAAACCTCAAAAGCACGGGGCCATTCTGGGTCTGAGGAGCTAAAAATGACACTATTTCATACTCACCATGAGTGTTTAATCATCTTCTGAATGGTGATGAGTCGCGAGCCCACTCGTTCTGTAAAAACAAATTAAGTTCCAGGTAAATTTACAGAACCATGCTCACTTATTTTCCCCAACATTAAAAATCCAGATCAGAGTCCGTTACAAATTATCCTCAACTGGATCAGCGACCTGATTCAAACTCATCACATCTGAAAGATGCTTAGCTGCTGTGCAGGGATGTCACCAGAAATGATACTTAACGCTAACATTTGATACCAAAAGTCTGAGATCACTTGCTTTTCTTTGGTACTGCAGGCAGTGTATGTACTAAGCTGCCATATTTCTAGATACATTCTTACATATTAAAGTAGGAAATCCAAAAGCACAGGAAACACTACCTGTGGAAAAGGACCATTTATGCAGCTGCCATAATAGCAGATAAATTATCTGCCACCATGTCAGTGTGTGAACGGTCATTTTGTCCTTCAACTGTATTAAATGTTCAGTTCTATTGGCGCAGACCATCAGGTTTGTGGTACTGTGACATCCCCACTGCAGTGTTTAAGATTTAATGCTTACCAGCAGAGCAGCAACGAGTCAGACAGCAAGGCGTTCACATCTGAAGAGAAAGAACTTAATTATCACTTTGTTTTAAACACGTCAGTGATCGTGGGACTACATAAGTTGATGCTCAGCTAGGAGCGAAAGACGATAGTTCTTCTTCATAGTTTAATCTGCTGAACTATGCACTCATCACTGCATCGAGCTTCATTAAAAGAAATGTAGAGCAGGATTTCAACTCACCTCCACTTTGCCTTTTGTGGGACTCCATCTGAAAAAAAAAATTATATAAATAAGTTTAGAAAGAACTCAAACCCAGTGACCCTCAAAGGTTGCAGAGGCCGACACATCAGCTAGGAGCGAAAGACAACAGTGATTCTTCACAGTTTAATCTGCTGAACTATGCACTCATCATTGCATCGAACAGTTTTATTTTTACAGGCCGGCTCCTCAAAGAAAAAACCTACCTGCAGCTGATCCAAGAATGCACATCTGGATCCAACATCAGGGCCATCTGCAAAGCACGAGAGATGCATCGTTGAAGAGTCCAAATTTTAACATGCATGTATGTAATATAGTTTTAACTGCATCAGAAAAAAGTCCTCTTTCACTCTTTTTCAGAGAGATTCCCATTGTTTTAAAAACAAAAGTCATCATTAACAGTTTCTTATAGTAACACATGATCAAGAATTTGCATCCATTACCTGTTAGCGATAGGACTCTGACCGGAGGACACCTGTGGGTAAAAATAAAGTGATTAAAATGATATAAACTTTTAAGCTCACAGGTTGGGAGTAAGTAGTGCCTCAGATAATGCAACTTGGTGGTTGGAGTATCATCACATCTTCTCAAGAGTAGCAAATAAGTGGTCATCACAGGAGCACACATTTAAGGCAATGACTGATGCTTCCCTGAGGTGTTAGCAGAGAGAAAACTACACGTGTCAGGATCAGGACTCCAGGAACAGCGTTACAAGTCAGTGTTTTCGCCCAATATTTAACACTTTCATTTAAAATAGATTTCCTGTTCATTTGTTGTACATTGTGTACAAATCACACTTTGCCAGTCAAATGAAAGCACTAATATCCCCATTAGTTTTACGTGCAAATATTAGTTTATCCATGCAAAGGCACACTGGGGTTATTAATACTTAGGTTTAAAATACTTGTGTCAATATGCCCCCGCACCCAAGCTATTAAAAAGGCACCTTCAATTTCAGCCATAGGAATTTTATCATTATAGTTTGATTTAAGAGAAGGTGTAGTCTCTCCACAGCGAACACCTTAGAGAAGCACAAGTTTCCTCTGCAAACACTCATCCTTACCTCCTCAGTCCCCTACAGACAAGTCACATCTCTGGGCTTTCACGGCACCTGTAGAAACAGACTTGTTAGGACTATTACAGTGAATGGGAAAAGCAAGAAACGCAAAGGAAAAACTATATATGGAAGTCTCAGTGTAGAAAATGCTCAGAAATCACTTCTGTCCACTACTCTTACACTTTAAATCATCACCGACTTCCATTTAGGGAAATAAAACAAAAAATAAATAAAAATTCAGGGTTTAAAGAAGAATGCCTTACCATCGAGCATCTGCTGATTTCGAGAAGTCAGGTTGAGCATCGTGATCCTTCATCTTTGAAGATCGGTCTGTAGACCTGCAAACATTTAAACCCTCCTGTCGTGTTCACATCCATCCCTTTAGTGCTCCCGGTCAAAATTCACTGCAATATTTTTGAGTGTTTTAAGTTGTTAACCTGTCAGATTTAACCCAAACACGACAGGAAGGTTAAACATATTTTTTATTAAAATCCTCATAACTTCACACAAAGTTTTACACACCCACTAAACACGCTGCATGGCCAGCAGCAGGAGCCGTGCAGCTAAGCTACCCGGCCCACAGTCTTACAGCCTTTGCCCCGCCTTGTCAGGAATGTTGCGTTTACTTCACATCGACTCAGATGTCCCTAGCAACATTATGTCATCATATGTAAGCGGGACTAAACTGCACTGAGGCTGCTTTTAAAACAGGATCTAACGATCTGCAGGCCAACACGCGATCTGTTGCACGTGGATGAGGCCTGCTAAGCTAACGCTTATTAGCTCTAAAGAGCTTCCACTTAACAATGCCACCGAGTACAACATTACCCACATGATAGGTTAACAGTTATTACTGTGGGCGTACAATAAAGTCAAAAACCACGAGATAAATACTAAAGCTGAAAAATTCAACCAACTCACCTGCAAGTCGTCCGAGGAATGAGGGCGAGAAGCGGGCGCGAGGCGCTTTTATAGAAGCTACCGCACAGCCTGATGGGAAAATGTGTCTGGCTGAGCAGCGCCCCTGCTGGACGAGTCGGTCTGTGAACACGCAACACGTGCGACATTTTTTGTGTGTTTTAACTGAATACTTGTGCCCTGAAAAAACTCTGATTTGATTCATTTGTAATTATTCAGCTGCTCCCTTTAGGACATCTCTCCTCTTCTGTCACACCAACCACCTGCATCTGCATTTCCACCTTCACGGGGAATGGATGGAGCTAGCTCCACATTCAGCATCTTTTGTGTATCCACGGTTCCTCCTCTGCACAGGTCCAAACCAGCTCAGGTTCAACTGTTCAACCTCACCATTATCTTTAACTCCACTACCTTCCACTCCACCTTCTGTGCTGCTGTCTCCACCATCACAGGTCTCACTAGTAGCTTGTAAACCTTCCATTTCTGTCACAAATCACCCCTGATGCTCGCCTCCACCCACTCCACCCTGAATGCACTCTCTTCTTCACCTCTGTTGTGCGCCGTTTGTTGCTTTGGATGGTTGACCCCAGGTATTTAAACTCATCAATGTCTCTACTTCTACAGGCTCACCTCCACCTGCTGCCTACTCTCATTACAGATCACAGTGTCATCTGTGAACATGAGAGTCCACGGAGACTCCTGCCTGGCCTCATCTGTCAACCTGTCCACCACCACCGTAAACAACAAGGGGCTCAGAGCAGCATCACCCCCGGCCTTGAACCCATCTCACTCCTATCTGATAATGAATATTGAGAGAGACTCACTTCTCTGAATGTTTAGCATTTAACATTCTGTTGGTTCTGCATACCACACCTGTAACCAAGGCAGTTACCTACCCCCTGGTGTTTTTGACCTAATCACCTCTGTATTATTTGTCTTACTGTTTGATCTTCTCACCCTACAGGCTGTTGGTGCCATATGTTTAGTCTCTTTTTAGCAACCACATGTAAATCATACCCTGCCCTGATTGTTGTCTCCTCCTGTTCTCTTGTGTACCATCATAGATGGCAGACCTTTTCAGTGGTTCGCATCAGCTTAACTTTCCAGACACTCTCTGGGCTTGCAAGCCCACCGTTTACCAGGATACTTAATGAAGAGAAACAGGACTTGGATTAATTTCTTCATACTGTCTCACCCTCTTCATACAGAACCACAGTTCCTCTCTATCACATGCTTTCTTTACCTTTGAAGCACAAACAAGTACACAGGTACAAAAACTGTGTTACACAGTGTAATCAAAAAGCCTTTTTTTAAATTATTATTAAAAGGCTGAGATAGAAAGGCAAGGATGACTGGTATATGTAAAAAACCTGCATTAACTGAGGTGAATTTTTAGATTTAGAAATTTTCATTATTATGGATTGAAAAACCTTTTTACATAATATGTCAAAGTACCCAGACTGAGCCAAATATATGAAAACATTAGTCTGTTTGCATCTTAAATTGATGTAACTTTCTTGAACAATCTCCTCCTGCTGGAGCCTGCAGGCACACTGTGTCCTGCATCATTATTTAATCTGCAGGTCCCGCCTTGCAGACGTGCCTCGTGTCAGGTTCTATTTTTAAAGTCCCTCGACACCTACACAAGTGTTTTTGAATTCCCTGCCGATGAAGAGCGCAGTGAGGTGGAAGAAGGACCGAGCTCTTCTGAGAATAAAAAGATGTCAACAAACTGAGTGCGCAAATATAGTCTGGAGCGGTGTAAGCATTTCCACCACGCTAAGTGCACCAAAGGGGTACATTTTTTAAAAAAAGTATTGTTTAATCAAACTGCTAAAATCAACAGAGCTCAGATATTTTTGAGAGCTGGGTGTTTAATAAACAGTTATACATTTGATCCTGGAGGTGACAGGATATGTACGCTAGGCTCAAAAGCAGTCCCCTGCTAACCTATGAGGCTGAATAAACAGACTTTGTGTCACTTCAAGTAAACCAAACATCTCTGGGGTTTAGAGTCCGGCTGAAAAACAGGAAACAGGTGAGCAGAAGGTGTTTAGCTGGAAATGCCTTGCTAATGCCACACGTCAGTTGTGTGATACCATCATGTAAATATGGACCAAAATCCCTCGAGGAATACTTCCCACACCTCGGTGAATCTACCCACAACAACTGAAAAGGCGACCAACACAGCACCAGCATGATTTAAGGGGAAGCATGACAAAAAGCTCACAGGAGTAAACTCATGGAGATTTAATATTTTGCATCAATAAACAGGAGCATTGGATACAATCAATGGTTATGATGAGAAGGAAATAAAAAATACATTTGTTTTGATTGCTCTCTATCAGGCAATACTGAGCAGAACTGAAATGAATGGCAAGGCCTCCACTCAGACTTTACAAACACAAAACATGGAAAAAAAAATACAAAGAAATTTCTTAGAATCCTTCATGTTGATTATTTTTGTCTGATTCTGATGGAGAATTCAATTCAACAAGCGTTTCGCTGGATTTGCATACAGCACCAACTATATGCTCATCTCTGCAGATCCCTTCACCAGATACATGAATATATGGCTTAAAGGGTCTCACTTAACACAATGGCCAAATATTTAGGAGATACAATAATCAAATCACAAAGATTAAAAAAAGAAGGGGGTCAACAGGGGGGCTGTTGTGAGCTTGCTACCGCATTTTCAGGGGAAGATAAATATATATATTTTTATTTCTTCGTCTCATCAAACTACCATTGCATTCAGATCCAACCGATGCAGCTGTAAATAAGAGAAAGATCAATGGTTGAACAAAGCTGGGGGTGTACAGCAGGATAAATATGTGGTTCTGAAACTCGGAAAAACAGAAGATTCAACCAGCAGAACAACGTCTGGACTGTAGCAGCACTATGAAAGTGCACCAGTGTTTTTAAAGGCCGTCTCACGTTTTCGCTCTCTTCACACTCTGACAACGTGCACGCGAATAACGAGGCGACCCACTCTGATCTGAAGGGAAAACGAGGATGTGTGATGTGCGGAACAAAACCAAACTTTACAGACTCAGTTCGAGCTTTACGTCCTCCTCATGGACCTGCTGTCCAGAAAGACAAAAGTATGTAAACAATCATTTGTTCATAAATGCCTTCAAAACCTTCTCAGAAGACTGTTTTGGTCTCTGTCCAGACAGAAGTCCCTTCAGCCTTTTCTCTAAACCTTTTTTTTTGGCATAATGGACAGAATTTGTCCTCCCACAGGCAAACTTTGTTATTTCTATCAGTATTGCATATTTGAAATCAGCCACAACTCCCGAAATCAGCGTTTAGATGCTATGGCTTTCTGCAGGGCTTCGTTTCTGGATAATACTCGAGACACAGAACAGCGAGAGTGATCCAAATGGGTGGCAAAGGTAACTCTGAAATGGGAACAAAACATTAAAAGGCTAAATGGAATGACTCCTAAGGATGTAAAGGTTCAGATCCTCAAATATTTTTTTACACTATTGCCGCAAAGAAAAATAAACAATAAGAGCATTAAAAATAAAAAAAAGAATATATATTTATATATCCATCATATGTATATCTATATATAAACAGTTCTAACTAGTTGCAGGCAAGCAGAGATTTTCCTCTCCCGCCCCTTTAAGATTCATCCGTTCCACCGTTATAAGGCTGTCAGACTCTGGGTGGGGGCACCAGCTTTCTTTCCTCAGTCACCAGATTCCCTGAGATGTAGAGCGCCGTTTTATTTCTCGTGCTATTACTTGAGCCGAACACCATTGACCACAGACCCCCACCCCCCCTGCAAAAAACTATAGATGTAGGGAAGGAGTGTTGCTCTGGCTCATCCTGTGGAGCTGCTGAAGGGTGTGGACGAACGGGAGGCACGTGACCTCTCCACTCTGTGATGCAGAGTCTCATGTTGGCAGGTGGCGGGTATCGGTGGATGAGAGACTGACCAAATAAGGAGAGGAGCTTTACTAATATTCATGTTACATCTTTGATGCTTTTCATTCATTTCCATATTGTTTTACAGTCAAATGCAAAGCAGTGTAGAGATTCAATCATCAGTCATTCCAAGGCTTGAATAACAAGTGGTTTCTGCAAAAGAGTTCTTATGAAGACTCTGTTGTGTGTGCATTCTTGATGCATCCGAGTGTGGCGCGGTCTTCTCAGTGCCTCTGGGAGGCTAATCTCTTTAATAGCGGCTCGTCGTAGACCCAGCACTCCCCGTCCTCGTGGAAAAGCTACAGAAACACAGAGCAATGAGAATTATTATACTCGATATCTGAAGTATTTCTGAAAGTAAAATTACAATGTTGTCACTGATCTCTCTGAGATGTGTGGAATTTAAATTTTCCGGTATGGAGAAGGCTTCATTTCCATTGCCACGACAGTTATGGCTGCGATATGTCAAATTCACCGTGTGTTTACTTTCCTTAGTGTCCATGACGACGACACAAGCTCAGAGAGAGAGACGCGTGTTAGCCTCTGATGGCTATTTGGTTTCGAGAAAGTGCAGTATTTGTGCGCAGTATTTATGCACAGTATTTATGCACAGTATTTATGCACAGTATTTTGCAAATGATGCAAGAAAACTGTTTCCACTAAACTAGTAACAACCTCGTTTCACCACTTCAGACAAAAAGCAGACCGCTGAATATAACCAGGCTACAAAACAGGGGACACAAGCAGATAGTGACGCCTGACCCAAACACATCCGCTAACTCCACAAGTCAGGAGGATCAAACGGTGAATAGAAATTCCTGATGCCTGGTCAAAAAGCTTGACCTAATATCCGGTTGTTGCTACTTTTCCTTAAAAGTTCCACGGAAAACATTACCTGGGTCTCTTTTGTTCTTACATTAGCTGTGTAATGAACTGGTTCTTCTATAATGCTTTTCTACTCTACATACAACATTCGCACCCGTCATACAAGCACTTTATTCCATGCTTAACACTCGCACTCCAATGGATGCATCAGAGAGAAACCTGGGGTTAGCATCTTGCCTGAGGATGTCTGGCATGAAATCAAACCACCAACCTCCCGATAAGTAGATGGCCTGCTCCACCTCCTGAGCTACAGCCAACCCCACCTCACTGGATATATTGCTGTGTCACTATTGCTGCACTATAACGCTTTGTGGCGATAGATTCACACTTTAAGTGGGTAGTGTGTCATGGATGACAGCAGCTCATTGGAAAAGAAGGATAGAAAGCGTCCTTCGTGTTGTTTGCACTAATAAATGCTGCTCCTGCCTGAAAGCTGCACTCACCGCTAAAATGTTGCTCAGCATTTTTTCCTTTTATTGTCATAAATATAATTATTGTACATGTCCTTGAAATAAAGCCACTTTCAGCTGCTCCCTGGTCACTGCAGCGGGTAGCTCTGCACGTTTTCATTTGGCAGATTTTTATGCTGGTTGCTCTTTCTGATGCAACCTAGAAGTGATTTGTGTCTCAAGCTGGAATCAAACCAGCAACCTTTCACATGTGTTTGTGTAAAACACTACACTGCAAATTTCCTTGAAATATCCTGACAGAATTTTAAAGCTTTATTGCCCATAATACTCAGATCCCATGGTACGCTAAGGAAATCCTCACCCTGGTCTCCCACTGCTGCTCCATCTCCTTTCTCTCTCTGGCTTCAGCTCTCTGTTTCTCCTCCAACCGGTGCTTGGCATCTGTCGCTGCATCGATGTCTTTTATCTTCAGGTTCAGAGTCACATCCTTCCACAGTCTAAGGGGAGTAAAAGTTCGAAAGTCAAACATTTAGAGTTAAAGGATCCTGTGAGACGGCTAAGGTCAGACACGGATCCTCTCCTCACCTTCGAGACTCGTACTCGAGCTGGTCTTCCAGCTTCCTCACTCTCTTCTTAACGATGCCCATCTTCTTAGTGTCTATGAACACCGTGTTCTCCTAGAAACATATGAAAACAGGTTCACACATGTATTAATTAATTTAAGGTGGTGATTTCCTACATTTTGTAATGTAAATAAAACAAAGGACTCACTCCAGTCGCCCATTTAGCATACATGACTCCGTTCCACTCTCCCTCAATGGAGCAGAAAGACTTCTTGTCGTTTGGTGAACTGCAGGGACAAAACAAAAACCAGATGTCATCTTGTGTATTAAAGAGCGGACTCTCAGTAATCCTTAAATAATGTGATATAACCACGTGGCTCTTACAAAATCTCTGCAGTGATTCTGTGCTTCTTTCCACCATAGAAGGGTTTGGTGTGGAACACGATGTTAGCGCTGTAGCCCGACTTGGAGCAGGAGATGTTGCACTCTCCACCAAGCTCCACCCACGGCACAGTGAGGATCGACCTGGACAGACAGGCGTAGGTCAGCGAAACAAAGTAACGACCAACTGAGCGATGACACAGGCGAGCACAGGGATGCATTAACGGCACCTACCTGCCATATCCGTTAGGAAAGGTGAGAATGTAATGCTCATCGTGCTCCAAACATGACACGCAGCCTGGAGAGAGACCAGAGGTTACTTAACGCAAAGATTCACTGAATCACACTTATTAGAGAATATAAGGCAGAGCTTAGTGTACCTTGGCCGATGTTGTGGACGCCTATGGACATGCCCAGAAACTTAGATTTAGTCCAGATGTGAGCGTTGAACTGGATCTTCCTACTTAAGCACTCTGCGTAGAACGCAGAAACTACAGGGAAAAAATGCAGGAAATAATTAGGAGTGGTGCAAAAACAGCAACACATCCGCGATCGTGCAGAAAATAAAACCAAAACATTTTTGCACAAATAAGACTGATTATGACATCTATACCTAACATGTCATCTGGTTAACGTTTTGAACGTCAAATAAAAAAACCTGATAATTTTACAGCGGTTACTTTTCTAAAGCCTCCACCACACCCTTCTAGATCTACATGTACAATGGTATGAGCTATTCTGCGTTTACACTCAAAAGAAGGTTCAACACTTACTGGGCGGGTGGTGAGAGACCTGCTCTGCCACAAAAGACACGCTGTTGGATGAAGCCCAGGGAACCGGGCCTTCTGATACCGTCTCCTGAAATGTGCGAGAACGAAGCACATTAAGAGGAGGATTGTGATTCTTGGTTAGAACTGCAGATCGATCATTCAGGAACTTGTAAAAGTAATAATTGAAATTATTACTGGATCAAAAATCTACTTGACCGCAGTGACAAACGGTCTCACCGTAGGTGGCGAAGGCTCCTCTGTCTCGTTGGGAAGGTCCCAGTGGCAGTAGAAGACTTCTCCTAGGATTGGGTTGTACGGTTTCTTGGCCACTGAGCCTTTCCTTCCGGCATGGAAAGCCGACAGGTACCACCTCACCACCTGCTCCATGCGCTCCCTGGGCTCTGGCTGCTCAGCGATACTAACAAGTAAAAGAAACAAGTACTGAATGACGGCCTACCCTCATGTCTGAGTGTGCACGTTTAACAAAAAATGATAAACAACTGAAATGGTGCGTACCTTACAAATAAGTCGGGGTGTGCAAAGAAATCTGCATACATTTCTAACAAAGACCTTCTTTCTAGGATGAAGGTAGGCAGGACCACCTGGGAAATACAGTGAAGTGTTGTTAAAAAAGAAAACCTTACACCGACAGCGCTGGAGAGCGAAACGCTGCGACGGAACAATTAGACGCTAAGAGGTCCTGACCTTTGTGAGGTCCATGCCCAATCGAACTTGAGACAGCAAATGCATGATGACGCTCTTGTGCTCTTCCACAGACTCCCCTTCGCCGTCATCGTCACGGTCATCGGGACAGTCAAACTGGTCTGAGGACAAGAGCAGAGCGAAAGTTTCATCCAGCCACATATTTCACCATCATGTAGTAAAATATGATTTAAATAACGCCACCTCCTCCCACATAAACTGATCAGACCTCATGCTAATCAGTGAGGGACAATCAGCTGTGATGTAATGTCTCATGAGCATTTCAGTTTTTACCCGTGTCTGTGGTGCCATTGGACATCGAAGAGTTGAGGGACTCTGTAGTGTTGGGTCGTTTCAGAGCCGTTTCTTCATTAGTAAGGGGCGAGGCAGCTGGAGGCCCTGAGGGACTGGGTGCAGGAGGAGGAGCAAGGAAGCAGGAAGCAATAGAGATAAAGAGGATAAAAAATAAATATAAAATAAGAGGCAAACTTCTCTGATTGCAAATGCTCATGCTGTTGGATTTGCTATGAACAAGGCGGGGTGCTGCTGTACTCACTCTATGCAGTGTTTGGGGGAAGTGTTGCTCTGGTAAAACTCATCAGCGTCATAGAATTCGTCCTCACTGGAGGAATAGGAGAAGTCTGGCACTGAGTGTGAGGGGAGGGGGATGTGAGCCGGGGAGGCGACACCGCTGCTGGGGCCTGACGGGCCACTCCCTAAAAAACATATTCATAAAAAAATGTAATCAAACAGTGTGCCTCATGCCATCACCCTACTCAGACATACAGTATATGTATTCATTTATCACCCCTCAATTATATCCGTCATCCGCCTGTTTGTTTGGTAGGAGGAGCCAAAATGGCTCTGTTGATGCAGAAGCTCGTTGGCGCCTGCCCTACATGATGTCATGGTGATGAAATCAACATTATATTGTTCAACTGGAGCCCCCGTTCCCAGCTCCGCTGTTCAGCAGGATGTGCTCGGCACCATTAAGCCGCCTTAACATAGTGATGACTTTCTCTGCAGAGCGTATTGACAGTACTCTCAAGCATGCAGCCTGTCTCCTTATTGCACAGCACAGCATGTTAATACTGCAGCCTCAGCAGAGAAGGCAAACAGGCTGCAACCTCTGCTTTCTGCTCATTTTAACTTACGTTCAGTGACATGCTTTTACTCATTTAACAAAACAAATGACCCTCAAAATGCTCCTAAAAATAGCATTTTTGTTAACGACATTTGTAACCTGTAAAACTGCAGTAAAACCCATTTTCACAAGTTTACAAATTAGGACTGCCACGATTACATCGACTATCAACATCGTCGACGACAAATTTAATAGTCGACGGGTCAACTATGTAAGATCCTGAGAGACGCAGGAATAAGTAGTAGGATTTAAGAGTGTAATAACAGACTGAAACAGAAGGTGGCAGCACTGCTTCTACAAGGATGCCAGCTGCCGTTAAACCCCGAAGAAGAAGAAGAAGAAGAAGCTGTGATGTGCGATACCACTGATTTCCTTTCCGATCCGATACCAAGTAAAATTCAGGGTGGTATCGACGATACTGATCAGATACTGATCCGATACTTTGTACAAAACCTTTTTTATTTATTGTACCTTTTATTGTATCTCAAATTATAGCGTCACAATGATTACAGGACATCAGATTACTTGTTCTTATCAGTTAATAATGCAGAATTCATCATATTAAAATAAAAAACGTGAAGTTGTGCCCTAGTTGAACACGTTGCCTGCCTGCAGCACTAAAGGACTCCGTGAGACACGTCTGTCTCGCCCTAGCAGCACCTGTCCCTCTCCTCCTCTTCAGTTCGCCTCAGCATAAGCTCGTCATGTTCTGTGATATGATTTACTCTGAGGTGTTTGACGAGGTCAGTGGTTTTGCCACAACACCTCACTGTCTTGCCGCATGTATCGCAAACCGCGTCTCGGCTGTTTGCGGAAGTAAAATACGTCCACACATGACTCTATTTACGCTCAGCCATTGTTGTGAGTGCGCACGCCAGCGCCAGATTTATACAGCCGTATTACGCACATGACCATGAAAGGCGGAAGAGGAAGTAGTTCCTTCCAATTTAGACGATCCAAATGCTATAGTTTCGTTCTAAAATATCGATATTTTAAAATGAGAATTGTTTCTAGAACATGAATGATTGGTATTGGAGGAATTGATATTTCCGTATCGATCCGCACATCACTAGTGTCCAAATTCAGGGGCCGCATCCTTTGGAAGCCGCATTAGTAGGCCGAACACTCCTCCAAATAAGGCCGACAAATATGTCCTCCTTTTCCCCAGATTTGAAGGATGGGTCAGGTGTGTCCTTCATGGCCCAACCTATCCCAGAATTCATAGCGCGGCTCAGCCAATTCCAGTTTCCAACAATGGTGGCAGCTCCTAAGTTTTAATATTACTCTCATTCCTCCTTCTGGGTCACAAAATAAACTTTTAACATATTTTCAGGCCAGAATGTAGCTGTGTAAACTTCAAATATCTGCTCGTTTATCAACACATCACATATTTCTAACAGTGCTCTGTCACCTGTTACCCACCAGCTCGATAGCTAGCCCGGGGTTCAAGGCTCGCGAAAAACACCAGACTCCCGGCACATAACTTTTAGATCCCCGCGGTCTTTGGCTACTCAGGTTAAACATGATATATAAGTCACTTAGAT
>VUQY01046333.1:0-13613 GCA_015108415.1 Tilapia sparrmanii | reverse complement strand
TCGGCCTTCATTGCAGCCGAACGCAGAATAACTCCAGCTTTGTGTCTTTTTTCATTCTAGCTGAAGTTCGGGACAAACTGTGTTCCTTCTCAGCTCAACACGAAACGTGTAATATTTTCTCTGAATACGAGACGATTCCATTTTTTACAGGACGGTTGGAAACTCTAATAACTAACCTTATGAATAAAATAAAGTTCACTATCATTAACATCATAGCACCCACCCAGCAGTATAGAAACTCCGTCATGCTAGCTAGCACGCAGTACGAGTTATTGTAACTGACTGTAAAAAGTCAGCACAACGAAAATAAACTCCACCTAAACTTGGTTTATATCTGACCCAGATAGACTGCAGGTCATAACTTCTTACCTGAAGTTCAGTTCACCTGACACTCGGACCGGCGGCCGCCTTGGGTCTCTCCTCCTCCTGCCTCCCCTTTCCCTCATCCACCTGCTGGCCTCTGTGGAAGCTCCGCCATAGCCACCACCAAACAACTGACTTACTTTTACATATTGGCCAGCATCTGGCCAATCCACCACCTTTCATTGTTTATACTGTTACAAAAAAAAAAAAAAAATCATTGGCCCATCCAACTATGGTCGTGCCATCACGCATGCCCAGGGTTGCCGACCCCTGATCTAGCCTAACTCTGACCATGAACACAGATTTACTGTAAAGTCACCACAGTATAGTAAGCTAAAATGGTTATGCTGCACTAAACTGTTGTGTATCTTAATGGCACTTTGAATAACACAAACCTTTTATATTTTTTTCACAATATGAAAAAAACACAACTATTAAAAAAACACAACTTTACATCATACACAGACCCAATATCTGATTAAAAATGAACAGATTACATGTAAGCTTTAAATTTCCAGTTTATCACATGCCACTGAGCAGTCTTTACCTTTAAATGTAGCCTCTCTGCTTCCTCTCCTTTCCTGCCTTTTCTTACATTTTTCTCCATCTCTGAGTGAAAGCTTATTCTTCTCTCTTTGTGAAATACAGCAGCTGTACCTTTACGTCTCTTTTTATGTGATCAGGATGTATTTTTATGAATCATTGTTCCCTTCATTCAGGTTCACATCGGTTTGACGTCTCTCTGATCACACTTGCAGACTGAGGTTCAGTCATTTACACATTGAAGGAGCGCTGTATCATGAAAGAGACAGCAATGAATATCCAAAGGTGTTATTATTTATTGTCTCACATCCACATGTATGCCTTCACTGACTCAAATCATTATTAATTCATTTTCTTTCACAGCCAACTTAAAATATGAATTTGATCAAATTAGTTGTCATATATCAAATTAAAAGTAAAATAAATATAAATTTAATGCATTTGTCTAAGCAATTTTTTAAAATAGTGTTATGCATAAAGTGGACACTGATCAACTTGTCAAACTGTGTGTGTGTGTGTGTGGTTATGTGTGTGTGTGTGCCACAGTGCCACCATGTGGTAAACCATGGTAAAAACGTGTATTTGCATGTCTAATGTAACATCTGTATCTCTCGCTCTAATGCTTTTTTTTGCATTTAATAATTGAATCAGTTATACACAGTTTTGTGCAAATACCTACACATATCTTTGTAACTGTATTGTTTGTGGTTTTTTAAAAATATCTGGACATTTTCAATGTACTGTGCATGTAAGTGAAGACCGTTTTCCAAAAATATGCTTTTGATGGCCCTTGTTACATGTAACTGTTTACATTTTTAATTTTTTGTAATAGAACTTTTAAAACAACAACTAAAAGAAAGTCATTCAGATCATAACAAGATGTACAGCAGTAGTTCATAAAATGCTATACAACATTATGACTGCAGTTCTGAACAGCTCTGAATCAGGAACTCTGCAGTTTTCTGTTGTTTCTACTGTTGTGGACTGGCAGCCTATCCAGAGTTTACCCATCTCTCCCCCAGTGACGGCAGGAACTGGATGGATAAAAATACATTTATGAAGAGAAGTGTTCTTAGTGGTTCACTGGCTCTATCAATGTTGTTTTAGTACAGAAAATATAAGCCAGAAATTAATTCTGAAAAATTAGTTAATGAGACAAAGGAGAGGAGGAAAGGTGAGTATATGTGTCAGAAAGAGGGCAAGACGGATAGATGGAAAGCCATCAGCCACTAGGTGGTGCTGTGGTGTAAGACTTGAGCATCTCCAGCCACACTCCGTGTGTGTGTCTCTGTTTCTGTGTATGTGTGTCTGTGCCCAGGAGAAGCTGTCAAAACATCCATCCCAGTTTTCCCTGCCTGTCTCTGCTGATCAGAGAGCAGACAGGTTTCCTGGTCTCGTTTCACCCGCAGTCACCTGCAGCCGGCCTCTGCAGAGATGACTGAGGAGGAGGCAATTACAGGAGCAAGCAACGGAAAACAGATGTGCAATTATGAGAACAGAGGTTTGCACTTAGCCTGCTCATTGCCCCAGCGTCATCGCTGCAATTCACAATGCAATCTGTGGCAGCCAGATCCACAAACAGCTAATTAAGTCCTCATCATACCTAGAGAGCTACAAGCACTGATCATCACAAACACAACTCAGAGTCAAATCTGCTGCTCGTCACGGCGTGCTCAAGCAAAATAAGCATCACCTTTCATTACCCTGATAAATTCTGAGACCTGGAAACTGAATTAAAATATGCTTTCAGCACACTCCCGAGGTAGTAATGGGTCAGTCAGCTGCTGTGAATTAAATCAAGCACTCACAGTTTTATATATATATATATATGTGTGTGTGTACTTACACGTTTCCTTACATTTGAAAAGCATTTCTGGTGTGTGATGATTCTGATTTGTGGATGTCACACTTGTCTGATGTACATCTGAGGCTGGCACCATGAAGTAGGATTTTGGGTTTACTTCAGGTTTTCCCCGGATTTTCAGGTGGTTCATATCCTACCTGGATACATCACAGTGGTATTAACCTACTCTGGAGTAAGTCATATTTATAGTGTAACACAATGCAAAATCCAGCACAGGTCAGGCATTGCTGGTTGCTGAGGAAAGTCACAAGTTGAAGTGTGTCTGTCCCTCTGCTGCAATAAAGCATGAGAGTATTATACACTACATCACAAGTGCTGACAGTTTCATTCAGTTCATTTAGAAATTCTTTGAGCACTCAGCACCCAAAACACTTTTCATTACTTTATTGAGTTGAGCACACCTGTTTTTTTTGGTTTTTTTTGACATTTTCATATCAATTTGGCAAAAAAGCCATTGGAATATTTTACACTATTACACAGGCACTCTCTTCTTGAATGTGTTTATTCGTTTGTTACACAAGTGAACTGTAAAAAGAGACCAGCTTTCTGATTTCAGTTGCTGGACATGATCTCTGCTTCCATTAATGCTTAAATGTTCTACACCTCTATACCCGTGCTGGAAAATGAAGCCAGTACGGGAATGTTTAAAAGTTTCTGTGGTAGTAGTACAGTGTAAAACTGTGTTTTGGGTGCTTTTTAAAATAACTAAACCATTTGAACTTTAGGCAGGAGCTTACCTAATTTGACTGACATGTTCGGTGACATATTCGTTTGCTATGCTGAACTTCTGGCAATTGGAGTCAGGAACTTCTCAAATGTGTTTATGTGTCGATGATATGTTTTACTTTTGTTACTCCGCCCTAAGTAGCATGTAAACATGTCTGTATGATGCACTCGTACAGTACTGATGTAGCTCTTGTTAAATGGACTTCCAGCACTTCTCTACTCTACGTGAGCACTCACAGCGCTTTACACAACTACCCATTCGCAAAAAGCACTTTTTTCTATGTAAGTGCTTCTATCTAACATTCATATGAGAGCAACTTGGAGTTATTATCTTGCCCAACGTTATTTAATGTGCACACTGGAGCAGACGGGGCTCAAACCACCAACCTTCTCATTAGCAGGAGACCCGCACTTCCTCCTGAGCTACAGCCACCTGCTGATAGTTACCAGTGTTATCTGTGTTAGCAAGCTTTACAAAAAAACCAAAACAAAATATGGCAGCAGCCAAAGCTGCTAAATTCACCGTGTCGTAAAAGGAAAATAAGATAGACTATTTTTAAAAATCTAACACAGAAAACACATAAAGAGGACACAGCTTTCACTTTGACCATTTCCCTGAAAAGTCTTTCCTCACTAGGTTTGTTGGACAGTTATTTTTAGCCAAACGTAATGCAATTTCATTGGCGATGTCAGTGAGTCGTATGTTGGATTGATATGCTGACAGACTTGCTTTAATGAATATCAGAGTGGAGGTTGCACGACTTACATAAGGAACCATTGCACTGTTTTTTTTGGCCTTCATACATTAATTACACTGCAGTTTGTGATGCCTTTTCAAGGTGCTGAAAAAGTCAGGAGTGTTGGTTTGTGGTAATGACACGCAGCACTCTGTATATTATTTTTTTTGTTTTTGGTAACTTCACTTACACTGAAGTATTTACAACCAACAGATAATGAACAAAGACAAATGCACCGCCTCACCTTTGGCTATGCCAGATAATTGAATTTAGTAATATTTGTCTGATGTGGCGGCACGGTGGATGCCTCACAGCAAGAAGGTCCTGAGTTCAGTTCCACCATCAGGCCCGGGTCGAGTTTGCATGTTCTCTCTGGGTACTCTGGCTTACTCCCACAGTCCAAAGACATGTAGTTAGTGGGGATAGGTTAATTTGAAACTCTAAAATTGCCCATAGGTGTGAATGGTTGTCTGCGTCTATGTGTTAGCCCTGCGACAGACTGGTAACCTGTCCAGGGTGTACCCTCTCACACTAAGACAGCTGGGATAGGCCCCCTGTGACCCTGAAAAAAAAAAGAATAAGTGAATGGATGGATGTCTGATTTACTCGTTCATACCAGTTCAGGTAACTTCAAGTGTGGTGCTGGGAAGAGCTGTGATTGGCTCATATTTGGTCAGGTGCACACTTTGAGAGTGCTTGATTTGTTTTTGCTTTGCATTTTAAGTATCACACTCATTTAATTGTCAGAAGCCCAAATGAACATTTGATGAACTTTGCAGCCTTACTATGTGACATATTTTAAAATTACTAGTAGATAAAACTGTGCTTTTTAAAGTGGAAGTGTGAAACACTAATACACTTGCTTTACTTCTCTGTCAAGCCTAGTGTGCTGTCTCTTATTAATAAAAGTGTTGAAACTTGCTGACAGAGAATGAAGTAGGTTTCAACTGAAAGGTTTAGCACGCTGAAAAGGACAGCTTAGCTGTGACCCAGCTCTCATTGCCAGAGTAGGAATGAGGACTCTGGAAGCATTCCTGATTTTATTTTTGCTTATTATTGTCAGAGAATCATCACGTGCATCCATGTGCTGTAAAAGGAGGCAAAATAATCTCTCTGTACACCTGCGACACCACAACATCTGAATGGCAACAGATCAGATGGAAGCAACAACCTGAGGAAATCTTGACACCCAAATTATTGGTACAGCCCAAACAGAATAGCTTTTATCATTATTAATCATTTTCATTCATAGCTTTTTCTTGTTGTCTGTTACACGAAGCTGTGACAACAGGACTCCTGAGAAGACAAATAAAATGTCATCATAAAAAATATATTTCCATTAAGGTAGTAGCAGTTCAGAAAACACACAAAATCCTGATGCTTAGTAGCTTCTTAATGTTAATGTTTCTATACAAAAATAAAGAAAAACCTATCCAAAAGAGTAGGATTAATGAATATCTAGATTTACATGTGATGTACTTTTCCAGTGCATACACTTAATGTGGTGGAGAGTACAATACATTTAAATTCAATTACTGTATTAGTGATAAAAAAAAAAAACAACCCTATATATAGTATGACAGCAAATACTGAAACGTGTCTTCATTTATCTAATTTCCTGTAACATAAATGGTTTACTGGGCTTCACATGATGCTTCTGAGCTCGCACCAATGAGAAAAGTTACTGTAGCCAAAGGATTTATCAACCAGTGCATTGATGGTTCCATAAATATGAAAAATTAAATAAATAAGTATATAAAACACTAATTAATTAAATAAACAAATAAATACATAAACAGTGGCGATTCAGGAATACGAGCATGACATCATCCTCTGTTTTGCTTTGATGGTTATTTTACACAGAACATCATTTTTCTCAGGAGAAACACCACTTGAGCCCAGAAGTCTCTCTGGGAAGCTTCACGAGCTCTGGTGACATCCACATGGTAGTGTGTGAAATATATAACGTTAGTGCAGCTGGCTAAGCTGACAGGTTAGTCAAGGTCATACTAACATTTGGCTCTGCGACCTGCGGAGCACTTCAAGTTTATCGCTTCAATGTTCAAACCGGGAATTTCTGAATGGAATGTTGCACAAAATGTCAGCCTCGGCGTTCCTGCGTCCACTGTCTCTTTGATCTCTCTGCAAGAGCCGCTTTTCTTCGGCACTGCACAGCTCCAGAAAGTCACTCCCTTCAAGCATTCATGGTGTTGCATTCAAATGAATTAAAAATGGAGAGCTCCTAGTGTTGCACATCGTGGGACGCACACTGAAGCCTTTTCTAGTCAGTTCCATGGTGCTCTCTGTATGTTTGAATTAATGGCTAATTTCTTTGATAGTGTTTGTGACTGCGTTCCTGACTGTACAAAACTCAAGACTTCCACATGAGGCAGCATTCGAAGACTTCCCATCAACAGTGTGACTGCCAGTCCTGTCGGCTATTTATACGCTGACACACCTGAACTTTCCCCTCTCCTTTTGACTTATGTATGCCCCTGCTGACTGATGAAAACACAGAGGCAATGCGGAATGAGCTGCGCCTCTGCTGATGAGGGAAAGATTGAAGGACCCAAATGCGTTTCCTGTGTCTCTCCGGGCTTCTGAGGAGATCTGCTGCTTACTCAGGAGTGAAAGCCTCAAATTAAAGTGTGTGTGCTGACAAAGGACAAATGGGATTTTTCCTTTGCGCAAACGGTGCAGGATTGTGTTGGCTTGCTCAAAGTGCCAGGGAAAAATGTCTCCTGGTCGACACCTCTAATGAAACATGCGCATGAAATTAAGGTCTGCATATTGCTGCTGATGTTTTGGTTGTACATGTATAAAGAGGTAGAGGAAAAAAGAGGAATATATAGAGGAAGGGAACAAACAGAGAATGAGAGATGCCGCTCTTCTCTCCTGTGTATAGATGTGTCTTTCGTACCCTTGAAGCAGGAGTAAACTGAATATTCATGAGTGAGCGTGAATAAGTGCGCTGTCATCCGGCAATGTCACTGATAAATGAGAGGTGGATCTGCATAGTGCTCCAACGGCCATCCGCGATCCATGGAAAACCACAGAGGCAAGGGTGCATCAGGTACAAGGAAGGCTTGCCCTGGAAGCAAGCGAGATGAAAGGGTTAACTCCAATCTGTGCATACATTAAACTTTAGAAGGCCATACCACAGGCAGGCGGGGTCGGGTTGAGTCTTCCTCCACAGTCTCAGAGCAGTTTGCAAGAAACTCATGAGCGGTACTCGTCTAAAATCACCTCTCTTTCATTACATTTTGCCTGGAAGATGGGAAACACATGCAAACATACATGGAAATACTCTATAAAAGGCAAAGTCAGAGTTTAATTCCATGGAGCTTGAAAGTCAATATTTGGTATGACCTGCTTTTTTCAAAACAACTTGAACCCTCTAAAGGAAGCTTTGGAATAACTCTTCTTTGGATGCTGGCTGCCTTTGGTTTTGTCTTCTGTGAGGATGATCCCACATTGTTTCAGTAATGTTAAGGTCAAACCTCTGAGACAGCCACTGTGTGTTTTTCTATTCAGGTATGCATCCAGTGGGATCTTTGGAAACTGAAGATGATGCCAGTTGAATGCTTTGCACACAGTATTGGATGGTGGAAAAATACTCTGAGCACTTTTCTCTGCTCCTAATTTTGAATTAATTTTGAAAAGAGCCCTGAAATGGGCCCCATTCCATTATAGAGCTTCTACTGTATTCCTAATATGGCTGTAGACACTGTTATACTGTTGTACCTGTCTCTTGACAGCACTCCAGTCTTGAAGTCTGACATCATTAGCCGTTTCTGGGTCCAAACTCCGCTTCAGGTCCTAAGGTCAAATGAACACTGCGGCATCACTGAGAGTTAAAAACTGTCTAAATTCTTTCATCTTTAATAAAATGATCAGTGTTGCTGCTTTACCAGGTGTAACAATTAAGTTTAACATCCAGGCATCCATGAAAACAGAATTTATGAAGTTTTAACGGAGATAGAAGTTAGCAGGAAGTTAGCTCGCTAGCTTCCACCTAAACATATTCTGACTGAGAGATTTCTGAAAAAATTCAAATGTACAGCTCTGCTAACACTTCCAACATAAATGAAGAGTGAAGCTGGAGGATGAATGCTAACTTTTTTCCACTTGACAAAAGGTAACGTGAGGGCAGTGATGCGAACTCCTCAGTAAGGAAAATCGCTATTGGTTGTCCTAAAAGTCGCAAGAAGTCCCTAAATGATGTCATCGCCTAATTTGCATAATTGGTCATGCTAATGTAATTGTAACCTACGTTGTTGGAGAGAGAAATAACATCGTGGAAGAGACATAAAGTCAGTAAAAAACGTCCTAAATGCATTTAGAGTTTATTTAGAACTACAAATTAAATTTCTTTTAGCAATTATTGTTTTTTTTAATTGTCACAATTCCAACCCTGCTCCTTTATCCGGGCTTAGACCGGCAAAAGTGACCTGAAATAGGCACTCTGGTGGAGTTACTTTGTGTGTGTGTGTGTGTTTATAAGTAGTTTTAAACCTTGTGGTCCACAAACAACATAACAGTAAAAGAAGAACTGACTGCGTTACAGTCAGTGCGGGAGCAGCAGCTTCGCTCATGCACGATTCATTTGCAGTTTGGACGCATAGGTCCAAACATCTCCTGCGGAGGACTATCCTCCGCCTGTGAGTGCTTTGGCACGGGCAAGGTAAATAGACTGATTCTTATATAGCACTTTTCTACTCTCCTGGAGTACTCAGAGAACTCTATACAACATGCCTTATTCACACAAGCACTTCTAAACTCAAGTGCAAACTAAACTACATTCACACACATTCATACTCCGATGAACACATTGGAGGGCAACTTGGGGTTAGTACCTTGCCCAAGGATATTTGGCATGCAGACTGGGATTGAACCACCAACCTTCCGATCAGTAGCTGATCTGCTCTACCACCTGAGCCACAGCCACCACACGGCAGCACTGCTGCTTGTTGAGAGTAAGAGCGATACGCGCTTTCACGTCAAAAAGTTGTCATAACACCAGAAAAAGTCGCCAGATTTGTCGCTAGTCGCTTTTTAGAAAATAAGTTGCTAAAATAGCTGCCATTTTACTTTCTCAGACATCCAAATACCACAATTCCAAGTACAGGATAAGGAAACTTTCCCTTTTTACAATTTACCCAGTGAACAAGGACAGAAATGAATAAAAACGAGTATAAAGAGTAGTATTCATACTATTCACAGACTGTAACCAGTCTATGAAATTCAAAGTAAAATTATTATTTTTTGATGTAATGTTAACTAGATAGTGAAAGTTGCTCATTTATGAAACATCAAAGATTTATAAGACCTAATGTCAAGAGCATTAAATTATTGCAGGGTTCTTAAAAGCAGTAACTCGCAGGTTGACCAAATCAAGCCTAAACCAGGCTACTATATTAAACCTCAAATAAAAATTAATTCATTAAATTAAAAAGATAACAATACAGTTTTTTTCAACATGCAGCTTTACTCCTGGAAAAGTTTAACACATACCTTTAAATTCCACCAAATTGGATCAGACTATCCTTAGAATTCTGGAAAGTTTGGGTTGTATCTTTAACCTCCTAGGACCTGGCGTCCACATATGTGGACATCACATTTTGGGTTATTTAGACCAAAATACTCAATTTCGCTCTACAAGGGTCTGATATCCAGTTACGAGGACATTATACTGCTACTGTTCTGTCAAAATTTTAAATGCACATCCTCATATTTGGCTCTCAGTTTTCTTAAAAACAAAAATCAGGTAAAAAAAAAAACAAATCTGGTAATTCTTTGTTTTTACATTCATCAGGTCCCAATCAGCCCAAATATGAAAGAGAAATTAAAAATGCATGCAGTGGAAGAGTTCAGGTCTTAGGAGGTTAAGGTAGATGTTTGATGTGCAACACCTGCTAGATCCCTTCTATTTTGTCTTATTCATGAGGTTTTACATTCAAATAGAGATAAATATGCTCTCAACTCAAAGTCTTTTTTATGGGTGCCTTAAAAAGACACAAAAATAACTTCATAAAAAAGGACAAAAGAGATTCTTTTCCTTTCACACATGGGTTGACGAAAGTCTGGGGGTCTCTTCTCTGATTCCTGTTTTACAGTCAGTGAGTCCACGGTCCAGAAAGCCCCTCTCATTTCCTCTGACAAGTTCTTACAGTTGCTTCTCAATCCCCTGTGTCTATCTCCTCCTCCTCTTCTTCCTCCTCCTCCTCCCCCTCCACGAGAGAAGGAGGCTGACAAAAATGGATAATTTCACCACTGATATTTTGATATGATAATTTTATTCATGATGCCACTCCTCAGGCCGCCGTGCAGCTCGTCTGTACAAGTGTAAATGAGGAGTGTTCCAAATGTAAAATGTTCTGCTGAGGGTGATCAACTAGGCTCTGTGGCCAAAACAAGGCAATATACAGAGCGAGTTGTGTTCCAGTCATAGACTTGTCTGGCCCACACCATCTCCAGTCGGCTTGCCTGGCTCCACCAACATAGACCAGATGGCCTCATCCTCAGGCGGGGAGAAAGACAGAGAGAGAAATAAACACAAAGTGAGACTGAGTGAGAGAAAGCACTGGTGCTTGACATGTCCCAGAGGTGCCAGGCTCAGTTATATCCAACACTGGGTCTAGATGCTACTGGAGCTCATCTAATGTTAAGACTAACTAACTGGAAAAGCCTAAATCCCACAAAACTGTCATAGTAGGTCACCATTTTCCCCTATTGCTATCTCATTCTGTCTTATTACACATGAGGGCCTCCTGTGCAGAATCAACCAAACAAGGCGAACCCTTAAAGCAACTTTTAGTAAATTTCACTATTTGCTGGAAATGTGTTTCAACTCTTATTCTTCAGTGTGCTTTTAAGAATGTAGATGTGAAGGCTGTATTTACTGTTTTAAGGGAATATTTTAGTATTACACTTCCACAGTGTTTGGGGGAGTGGCTAATTCATGGTCTGTTTTTATATCTCTTTGTGTGGAATGCTTTAACCTGAATGTAATAGGGGTATGCACAGGTCGAGGGCCGGTTGGTTAAAAACAGGCTTGAACACAAAAATAACTCAACCACAAAGAAGAAGAAGCAAGAAAAAACATAAAAGATAAAAAAAACACCTTAGAAGCACAACTTTAGCTGTAGTGGAACACTTCGTTTCCACTGAAATAAAAACGTTTGTTGTTCACGGTGTTGCAGATGAACACAACAAAATAAAATGATACGACCAAGACAAAGACTGTGGTGTTTTGTAAATATAATAATAAACGTGAATTCACTGTGTAATTTTGTAACTTTATTAGCAGCGTCCTCCTGAAATGACAACAGTGAGAGTAACATCCTCCTCTCTGTCCCTTAATGCTCTCTGGTCGCTATGGTAACGCGTGAATATTTCTTTCAAAATAAGACACACAACTACAACACGGGAAAAGACCAAGGAAAATTGAGTTAACGATAAAAACTCTGAAAACCATGATTTTCACACCCGAGCCTCAACTCTCGGACCAGTACCGGTCCGTGGCCTGGGGCTTGGGGACCACTGCCCCTGAACTCTGGGGCAGCGGTCCCCAACCCCCGGGCCTCGGACCGGTACCTGTCCGAGAGTCGTTTGGTACCGGGCCGTGAGAGTTGAGGATCAGGTGTGAAATGTATGGTTTTCAGGGTTTTTATCGGTTTTCAGCGTTATTTTGTTATCGTTTTTATCGTTAACTCGGTTTTCCTGGGTCTTTTCACGTGTGTTATAAATAACTCTTCTTTTTTTCGGTACCGGTACTAGTTTTATTTTGTTGTATTTATCCGCGACACCTTAAAGGCCGGTCTGTGAAAATATTGGCATAAACCGGTCCGTGGCGCAAAAAAGGTTGGGGACCGCTGCTCTAAGGTACAAAGTTACTCTTTGACATGTATCCACCAGATGCTGTGTGATTCATCATGGCTAGTTTCCAACCCTTAGCCATGTGGAATTTGGCACGTTTTACTGGAGAAAATCATTAGCATGAATTGAAATTTTATGGCTCCTATTTGGCATTTACAGTTGTGGTTATAAGTTTACATACACTCATCTTGGGTGTGAATATCTTAATGATTTATTTTAACTGATCCTTTTTCAGGATGGAAGGATTATAAAGCATACACCTTTAATGATTTGAGGAAAACAAGAGTTTGGCACACATATTTTGGACCTTGACTTAACGACAGAGCATCACAATTTTATATACAGGCTCAAAAATATACACACAGCTCCACTTATAGTTGATAAATGTCTCTTAGCAATTTCTGCCTGGACCACATTGTAGCCATCAAAAAGCTTCTGAGATAATTCTTACTTGACCAGTCGTCTTAGCAGAATTGGTCGGGTTCATTTAAGTTGATCCTAGCATGGACCTGGCTTATAAGCACAGCCTTTATGTTGGTCTGCTCTATCCATCCCCAAACCATTTTTGATGTGTGTTTGGAGTCACTATCATGCTGGAACACTCAGTTATGTCAAATTTAGCGATGCGCTGATGTAAATCTCTTTTTTGTGAGGTGGAGGAGACAGGACAAAAGACACACTGTGGAAGAGAGCACAAGTTTAATAACTAAGGATTAAATGCAAATGTAACCCAGTTCCTAAAATCATCTTACACAAAAAAGAAGAAAAAGTAAAATGTCTGTGAAGGTTCTCAGTCATCCAGGTCATCGTAGTCAAAGGAGCTTGTAAAGAAAAGCGTCTGGACTTCAAGTTGCTTGAAGACGTTTCGCCTCTCATCCGAGAAGCTTCTTCAGTTCTAAGGTCAAATGGCCGAGAGTCCCAGATTTAAACCCAGTGGGAGTTTTCCCCCAAAGAGGGACAAAGGACCCCCTGATGATCCTCTAATCACCTGAGCCAAGGTGTGAAAGTGGGTGTGGGACCCAATCAGCCAGGGTTTCAGGTGAGTTCATTGTGAAACCTGGCCCCACCTTATCATGTGATTTCCTGAGGTCAGATGGCCCAGGATGTGAGTGGGTGTTAAGGCGTCTGGGGAGGGAACTCAAAACTGGATTATAGATGGCAGACAGTTGGTGTCGTAAACCACCGCCTCTGTTCAAAGATGGTCGCTCACAGTGGACATAAATGGCCTCTTTCACTCCTCTTTCAAACCATCTGTCCTCTCTGTCCAAAATGTGAACATTGGCATCCTCAAAAGAGTGACCTTTATCCTTTAGATGCAGATGAGTCTTGTCCCGTGGAGGTGGCTCTTCTATGTTGTGCCATGCGCTTGTGAAGTGGCTGTTTGGTCTCTCCGATGTAGAGGTCTGGGCATTCCTCGCTGCACTGTACAGCATACACCACGTTGTTAAGTCTGTGTTTTGGAGTTTTGTCTTTCGGGTGAACCAGTTTCTGTCTGAGTGTGT